>APFE030391508.1:0-46229 GCA_000404065.3 Pinus taeda | reverse complement strand
TAGTATCTCAACTAGTACAAGAACTAAGGGGGTTGTAGCTCCCTTCCAGGAGAAGCTGGAAAATTAGATAGGGTTGTAGCTCTCTGCAGGTAGCAGCCTGCGTACTGGTAAAGGACTGCACCAGTACAGAATCATTGTAAAAAGAAGTTTCTAATTGAAAATATAGAGACATATTGCAGCAGGTGGTTTTCACCCACATTGGGTTTCCACCTTATATCTTGTGTTCTTGTGTGTGATTGGCTTCTGCTCTATTTTTCTGTTCCTGGTTACTTTTTATATGATCCTGATGCACAGATTAATGTTCAACATCTGTAGAATATTTTAAATTATAATTTTGTATGGTATACGTGGGTTTCCTTATCAGTAGTTGCATATATACATAGTTTTCTCTAACTAAAGTAGCGTATATGTTCTCGGTTTGAAAAGGAAAATAATTGACCAGATAACACTGATTCACCCCCCCTCTCAGTATTATTTCCAACACAGGTGGTAGTCAAGCATTCAACCGCCTAGTGTTCACATGGAAACCCTTAGACTTCTGCCTAATTAGCCTGACTGCCAGTGGCTGTGGAGTTATTATAAAGTTTATTTATGGGTTTATATAGTTTTTTTTTTCAAACTAATTTGATGACCATGCATCTACCCTAGGTGGCAAATTCCAAGAAGACCAAAGCTAAACCTAATCAAATTGCAACCAAATTCATCCTCTATTCAGCCAAGGAGGTTTCAATGTATCTACAGGCCTTTAAAAGGTAGTTTTGCTTCATTGATGAAGGGGAGAGTGGTTTTGATATTTTTTTGCAGATTCTGGAGATTGTAGGTAGTTTTGTTTCTAGTGTAACAGGAGCATCGGGAGTCAGAATTGGGAACCGTGACAGGCGTTGGAAAGATGGTTGAGAGAGATATATGATGATAGTGATTAGAAGTGTTTGCATGCACATTTAGACTAATCAAATCTCTGTGTAATCAACCTCATATGTTCCAATCCTAATAAAGTGGTCGCCCATCTTGAAAGCAGACCCAGAGATGTAGTCCATCAGGGAAGAACTCCGTAATCAATTTTGCTGTCTGGTATCACTGTGATTTTACTGTTTTCACTTCTGTTATGCATCTTGCTTGTGTTTAATCAGCTGTCGTAAAGTATTCTTCTCAAGCAATTTTCCTCGATTTCTCTACTTTCAGCTAACATTCAATTCATTAATGGTTAATCAATTATACATCAGTTTTAATAAATGATCATTTTAGATCAATATATATATTTTATTGCATTCCTCCATAGGTCTGGATTAGTGGTTTTAGAGAGGTCTACTCTTTCTCTATTTTTCTTTGCATGTCCCCAACGAGGTTAGGGTATAAGGAGTTAGGGCTTGAACTTGTTTAACATTTAGAAGACCAGACTCACAAAACCCAGCGACCTCCCATGGTGCAAGAAAAGAAAGACGGGGGGGGAGGAAATCCCTTCAAAATATTGAAAGAAGAATCCCTCGAGTGATAGAGGAAAACGATGATGGACAACTTTGCCCAGATCCTTCGGTGAATACCCACAAGAGATGCATCTTCATCCGGCAGCCACTCTAGAGGCACCACCCCATTCAAGGTACAATTCAACTTTGATATTCCCATATTTGAAGTCCAAATTGATGCAGACACTGTAGGTAGATGGTTAAATCTATTGGAAGGGTATTTTTGGTGCATGATTTTTTCAGTAGGGAAAAGATTATTTTTACACTCAAATTCGCACCCTACATCAAGGACCTCTACCCAACGGGCTGATATATCACCACTCCTTTCTGGAAAATGAAGAGATCAAGCAGAAAATCTAGGAGTTGTTACAAAAAGGGCATATCTGACCAATTTCCTTGCCTTGTTGGAGCCCAGTTGTACTTGTATAGAAGAAGGATGGGACCTAGAGGCTCTGCATTGATTATTGGGCACTAAACAAAATCACTGTCAAGAATAGGTATCCAATCCCACTGATTGATGACCTTCTAGACTAAATCAAGGGGGACAAGAATTTTAGTAAGATCAATATGTAGTATGGCTATCACCAAGTTCCAATAGAACCCATAGATGTATGGAAGATCACCTTCAAATCCAGGGAAGGCCATTTGAATGGTTGGTTATGCCCTTCGGGTTGAAAAATGCCCCTACTAATTTTATGAGGCTAATGGAGGACACCTTATGGCCCTTCACCAACTCATTCATCGTCGTTTATCTAGACGACATCCTCATCTTCAGTAAGGGTTGAGAAGAACAGTTACAACACATTCGACGGTCCTTCAAACCCTTCGGTAGAAAAACATGTGTGCCAAATTGGAGAAATGCACCTTTTGCATGAGTTAGGTCCAATATCTAGGTTACATCATAGATGAGTGTGGTGTGCATGTGGATCCAACAAAGATCGAAGTCATTCAGGATTGGCTAGCCCTAACCACTCTAACAGAGCTTCACAACTTTTTGGGCCTTGTAATTTTTTATCGGAGGTTTGCATTTGGATTCCTCCATATCACTTGACCTTTGAGTCAAATTACCAAGGGCGGAGTGAGATAAAAGTTTTCCTGGTCCAAGTCCAAATAGAAGGAGTTCATTGAGTTGAAGTGTTTCCTCTGTTCTACACCAACACTCACATTACCAGACCTAGAACAACCATTTGAAATTGACACAGATGCCTTCGACTATGCTATTCTTGGAGTCCTCACCCAGCATGGGCATTTAGTGGCTTGTCATAATGAGACACTTTATGATACAATTTGGCAGTACCCCACCTATGATAAAGAGATGCATTCCATTGTGTAAGCTTTACAACAATGCAAGCATTACATTATGGGGAAGGAGACAGTCATACACATCGATCACCAACCTCTTTAGTTTATACAAACACAGGGGTAGTTGCAAAACAATCATCATTGGAAGTGGTCTACATATCTTCAACAACTCCACTTGAACATTAAATATGAAAAGGGTAGCACCAAACATGTTGCAAACTACCTCAGCTAGCCCCCAGTGGAAGCATTGATTACTATTCCCAACTCTTGTTGACACGAGACCTTTAGATGGACACAACTATACAAAAATGATCCAGATTTTACCTCCACATACCAGATGCTAGTAGATTGTAAGAAAGTTCCTGATTTCCACCTCCAAGATGCATTATTATGCTACCTAGGCCACCTTCGTGTTCCTTCAAGCGAGGGTGCCAAGCTAATTTGGGAGGCGCACTACAGTCAGGTCGTAGGACACTTTGGTGTGGATAAAATTGTGGTTGTACTACAAAAGTACTTTTATTAGAGAAAACTCCAACTGGATGGTGGGAAAAATATCAGATCCTGCATTGCCTGCACTATTTCCCAGCTAACCATCAAGAAGCGAGCCCTGTACACTCCCTCTGCCTACTCCCAAACAACCTTGGGAATCCATTTCCATGGACTATGTGTATGATGTCCCTTCCACCAAGCACAGTAATGACCGTGTATTTGTGGTCATGGATAGATTTTCCAAGATGGCTATATTGGCAACCTGCAAGAAGAGTGTCACAACAAAGGAAATGCCAAACTCTTCTTTGAATGAGTGTGAATACATTTTGGGATCCCATAGACCATTATATCATATCAAGATAGTAGGTTCCTGAGCACACTCTATTCAAGCCTCTAGAAACTATGGGACACCAAGCTCGCCAAGTCAACTGCATTCCATCCCCAAAATGATGGCAAGACAGAGGTTGTCAATAGGACGATAGTGCACATACTCTTCATGTACAACTCCAAGCACCCACAAACCTAGGATGAGAGTCTTCCCTATCTGCAACACATTTGTAATAGATCTCTCCATAGCTCGATTGGTTGCAGTCCCTTTCAAGTGGGTCTAGGATTTTAGCCACTGTGTCTAATTTATGTTGCCATGCCTCATGCGACTACACATAAAGAAACCATGCATGCATCTTTTGAGGTTGATAAAGCAAATAGATTTATTAAATGCATCTAAAACATCCACTAGTAGGTTCACGACATCTTGGAGAATTCCAATGCCAAGTAGAAGAAGCGACATGATCAACATCGGGTGCCACACAAGTTTCATGTGGGTGACAAAGTTTGGTTTCATTTGCAAAAAGAATGCTTTACCAGAGCCCATCAAAAGCTTTGGCCACTCCAATATGGGCCTTACACCATTACCAAGGTTGTGGGAAACAATTATTTTTAGCTAAGCATTCCCCAATTCCTTGGCCTACACCCATTGTTCAATGTGGACTACCTTCGACCATACTTTCCACCATTACTGGATACATCAGACATTCCAGAAAAACTCACACAAACATAGTTAAACCTAGACTACTTGGAACATTCCACAACTGATTTGATCATGGACACACAGATCAAGAACACTCGCTAGTAAAAGTTCCAACTATATCATGTTGTCAAAGTTGGCTAACTCTTGCACTGAGGCAAGTGGATCACCTGGGACCAAGTTCAATAGAAGTTTCCCCATCTCATAGAGGATTGATCTAGGTGGATATTGGTGGCCACCCACCTATTCCACTTGGAACCCCACCATTGTCTCTTTCAGTTTTTCATTTTTGTAGCACAACTTACTATTTTTGGTAGTTTTTTCAAGTCCAGAAATTTTGGAGTCGTTTTGAGGCCCTAAACGATGTTTTTTGGGGAAAAAGGCAATAAAACATGAGTATTTGACTCATGTTTTATTCCTCAGATAGATCTTTCTAACGAGGTATTGTACGCATCAAATAGAGATCACATGCCAATGTCACGACCCTGTGAAGTTGATGTACCAATTTACCCAAATGGGGCCCATACTTTTGGCGCTTCATCTCCTAGGGTTAGGTTTTTGGATGTTTAGGGTTTTCCATTGTTTCTCAATAATAAATAGACCTTTGAGCATTATCGTAACACATTTCAAAGGCATGTAGCTGCCACATCCCTTCTCAAAGTTAAGTTAACATCACTTGAGCTAGTTTATTTCCATTCTGTATGTAAGCATATTTCAATTCTTTGATATTAATGAAGTGAAGTTTCATTTGTGGTGCATCTTTGTGTTTATGTTTATATCTATATTCTATTGCATTCATGCATAAGTCTGGATCATTGGTTTCAAAGCGGTCTGCTCTTTCTTTTTTTTCTTTGCATCTCCCCAACGAGGTCAGGGTATAAGGAGGTAGGGCTTGAACTAGTTGAACCTTTACAAGACCAGCCTCACAAACCCTAATGATATCCCATAGCAGAAAAAAAGAAAGATGAGGGAGTAGGAGATCCCTTCAAAATATTGCTCGAAGAAGCCCTCGAACGATAGAGGAACTCAATGATGGACAACTTTGCACAAATCCCTCAGCAGATGCCCACAAGAGACACATCTTTATCTAGAAACTACTCTGGAGGCACCACTCCCTTCAAGGTACAAGTCAACTTTGGTATTCCTATATTTGGAGGCCAGGTAAATGTAGATCCCATATATAGATTGTTAAATCTATTAGAAGGGTACTTTTTTTGTTCATGATTTTTCCAATAGGGAAAATACTACTTTTGCACTCCTCAAAGTCACCCCCTACGTCAAAGACTGGTGGGAAGCATACTGTGAGCAAAAGGACGAGAGGAAACTCTCACTATTTTTATCCACACCCACTTGGAACTATTTTCGAGATGGAATCAAGGAGTAGTATTACCTTGTCAAGAGCTATGAAGATAAGTACATAAAGTGGACCACATTACGATAGGGAAGGAACCAAGACTTGCTAGAGTTCACAAATATTTTTCATACCCTTCACACGAAGTTGGGTATCAAGTATTCTGAGCAGAATCTTGTACTCAAGTGTTGTGGTTGACTACACAACTACATCCAAGATAAGATGTTGTTATTATAAATCTCCTTGCTTGGCCCCACCTATCGATATGTTGTAAATATCGAGCAAAAGTTAAAATATAATAAGTGAGACTTTAGATCTACAAATCTGAAGCAAATGAAAGGCACCCCAAAACTGCAAAACAAATGACAAAGACAAGGTGGGGTGACCCAGTACAACCCATTGAGGATGCAAGAAAAGAACAACACCACGAAGAAGAAGGACACAAGGAAGTGGTGTGAGTTCCATAAGTGCCCCATTCGCAACAAAAGTGAGTATCAAGCCAAAAGTCACTGGTGGCCGAGTTGAAGGCTTCAGAATCAGATGCATGTTTCGACCCTGAGTCAAAACCCAACAAGGGGAATGAAAAAGGGAAGCAAATTATAGATGTGGAGCACAATACTACTATTTTCACCACCAAGATCCAAAATATTGAGCCCAAAGATCCATAGGAGGGGGAGTGTCTCTTCCACTCATAGATGTGGGTGAAAGGTTCACCATTGCAATTCATTTTTGAGAGTGGGATCCAAAAGAACCTCATTTCAGCAAAGGTCATGAAGTAGTTGGGCCTACTAACCATACCACACCTACAAGTATACACCATTAGTTGGCTTCACCAAGGATGATATCTTCATGTCAGCCAGCAGTGTCGCCTTCCATACAACATCAAGACCTTCACAAATGAGGTATTGTGTGATGTTGCTCTCTTGAAGTTTGTGGTGTATTATTAGGCCAACCATACTTATGGAAGCGTCATGTTGTATATGAGTCAAGGCCTCGTATTGTTATTATTTCTTTGGATAATAAGTTATAAAGGGTACCATAGGTAGCCCCGCCTACCGCCATCTCTTTGATTTTTTCTAAGCAATGCAATAAGATCATCTCCTAAACTAGGAAATTTGTTTTCTTTCTGATTTTCTCTTCAAGTAAGGGGAATATTGTAACCACATCCATGGCCACTAGGAAGGGTTCCTCCACATAGTAGAAGTATGTGGATACAGTCGTGGAAGAATACAGGGACATCTTCTCATCATCCATAACGTTACCCTTGCACTGCCAAGTCAAGCATTCGATCAATCTGACTCTCGGGTGATTTCTACCCAATGGGGGGAATATGTTGTCACTCCATTCTAGAAAATGAAGAGATCAAGTGGCAAATCTAGGATTTTTTACAAAAATGACACATCCGACCAAGTTCCTCACCTTGTGGGAGCCCGATTGTACTTGTGAGACTCTGCATTTATTATTTGGCACTAAAAAAAATCACTTTCAGGAACAAGTACCAAATCCCAATGATTTATGATCTTCTAGACCAACTCAATGGGGTTAAGTGTTTTGGCAAGATTGATTTAAAGTCTGGCTGTCACCAGGTTCCAATAGATCCCACAGATGTATGGAAGATTCCCTTTAAATCCAAGGAAGACATTTTTTAATGGTTGGTTACACCCTTCAGGTTGACAAATGACCCTGCTACTTTTATGAGGGTAATGGATGCCATCTTTTGGTCCTTCACCAACTCATTCATCATTTTTTATCTAAACAACATCCTCATCTTTAGCAAGAGTTGGGAAGAACACTTGCAACACATTTGACAAGTCTTCAAACCCTTCAACATCACAAACTGTGCCAACTTGGAGAAATTCACCTTTGGCATGAGTCAGGTCCAATATCTGGTTTACATCATAGATGAGCATGGCGTGCATGTGGATCTGACTAAGATCCAAGTCTTTTAGGATTGGCCATCCCTACTACTCTAACAGAGCTTCGCATCTTTTTGGGCCTTGCAAATTTTTATTGGAGGTTTGTGTTGGGATTCTCCCATATCACTTGGCCTTTGTGTAGGATTACCAAGGGTAGAGAGAAAGAAAAATTTCCTGGTCCGAGTCCCAACTGAAGGTGTTCTTTGAATTGAAGCATCGCTTCTGCTCTGCACCAATACTGACATTACCAGACCTACAATAGCCATTTGAAATAGAGACAGACACCTCTGACTATGTTGTTGTTGCATTCCTTACACAACACAGGCATCCAATGGCCTATCATAATGAGATACTTTCTGATACAATTTGGAAATAACCCACATATGATAAAAAGATGTATTCCATTGTGTAGGCTTGCCTGCAATGGAAGCATTACATTCTAGGGAAGGAGACAATCATCAATACCGATTACTGACCTCTTCAGTTTATAAAAACACAAGGAAAGTTGCAGAACAATCACCATTAGAAGTGGTATACATATCTGCAGCAATTCCACTTGAAAATTAAATATAAAAAGGGAAGACCCAATCACGTTGTAGACTACCTCAACCAGATCCCAGTTGCAACACTCACTACTGTTTTCAACTCCCGTGGCGACAAGATCTTTGGATGGCCGCAACTATACAAAATTGATCCAGAGTTCACCTCCATATACCAGATGCTAGTAGATGCTGAGAAATTTCCTAATTTCCACCTCCAGGTCGCATTATTATGCTACCTGGGCCACCTTTGCGTTCTTTCAAGTGTGCGTGCCAAGTTGATATGGGAGGGGAACTACAGTCAAGTCGCAGGACACTTTGGTGTGGAGAAAACTCTGGTTGTACTACAAATGTATTGTTATTGGCCAAAACTCCAACAGAATATTAGGAAATATATCAAATCCTACACTGTATGTGTCATCGCCAAGCCAACCATCAAGAAGCAAGGCATGTACACTCCTCTTCCTACTCCCATCCAGTCTTAGGAATCCATCTCTGTGGACTATATTTATGGCCTTCCTTTTACCAAGCATAGTAATGAATGTGTATTTGTGGTCATGGACAAATTTTCTAAGATGGTTATATTGGTAGCTTGCAAGAAGAGTATCACAACATAGGACATTGCCAAACTCTTTTTTTAACAAGTGTGGGTACATTTTCGGATCCTGCAGACCATTGTACCAGATCTAGATAGCAAGTTCTTGAGCACATTCTGGTCAAGCGTCTGGACACTATTGGACACCAAGCTCAACAAAGTTGATGGCCAACTGAAGGTCATCAATAGGATGATAGTGCACATACTTCACATGTAGAACTCTAAGCATCCATGAACCTGTGTATAAGGTCATGTATAAAGATTTAGGACTTGAACTTGTTGAATCTTTACAAGACCAGCCTCGTAAATCTTAATGGATTCCCATGGCAGAAGAAAAGAAAGACAAGGGAGCAAGAGATCGCTTCAAAATATTGCTTGAAGAATACCTCAAGCGACCAAGGAATGCGATGATGAATAAATTTTCCCAGATCCTTCGGTGGATGCCCACAGGCGAGACATCTTCATTCAGCAACCACTCTAGAGGCACCACTCTCTTCAAGGTACAAGTCAACTTTGATATTCCCATATTTGAACGCCAGATAGATGCATACATTGTAGATAGATGGTTAAATCTATTGGAAGGGTATTTTTTAGTTAATGATTATTCCAGTAGGGAAAAGTTTACTTTTTCACTCCTTAAAGCCACCCCCTATGTCAAGGATTGGTGGGAAGCCTACTGTGAGCAGAAGGACAAGAGGGAACCCTCACTGCTTTTAATTGCACCCACTTGGAAGTCTTTTAGAGATGCCATCAAGGAGAAATATTATCTTGTCGGAGCTATGAAGATAAGTACATAAAGTGGACCACACTACAACAGGAAAGGGACCAAGACGTGCCAGAGTTCACAAATATTTTTCATACCCTTCACATGAAGTTGGGTATCAAGGATTATGAGAAAAATCTGGTACTCAAGTACCATGGTTGTTTGAACAAATACATCCAAGACAGCATCAAGTTCCTAGACATCTCATCACTTGGTGCTACCTACTGATACACTATCAATATCGAGTAGAAGTTAAAACAAAAGAAGCAAGACTTTGGATATGAAAATCTAAGTAAGGGAAAGGCATTCCCAAACCCAAAATAAAGCACAAACCAAAGGCGAGGTGACCAAGAACAACCAGTCAAAGATGAAAGAAAAGAACAACACCACGAAGATGAAGAAGGGCACAGGGAAGTGGTATGAGTTCCATAAGATCCCCATTCACAACACAAGTGATTGTCGAGCCAAGAAGCCACTGGTGGTCAAGCTGAAGACTTCATAATTAGATGCATGTTTTGACTCGGAGTCAGAACCTAACAAGGGGAATGACAAAGGGAAGCATATTATTGATGTGAAGCCCAGTGCTATTGTTGCCACCACTGAGATCCAAAAGATTAAGCCCAAAGATCTAGAGGCGGGGGAGCATCTTTTCCACTCACAAATGGGGGTGAAGGGTTCCCTGTAGCAATTAATTTTCAACAATGGGAGCCAAAATAACCTTATTTCAATAGAGGTCATGAACTAGTTAGGTGTACCAACCACACCACACATCTAGTCGTACACCATAAGGTGGCTTTACCATGGATGAGATCTTGACATCAGCCAGAAGTTTCACCTTTCATACAACATCAAGCTCATCATGGATGAGGTATTGTGTGATGTTTCTCCTCTTGAAGTTTGTGATGTATTATTAGTCCAACCATAGTTTTGGAAGTGTCATGTTTTATATGAGTCGATAACTCACATAGTTATTATTTCTTTGGGTAATAAGTTAAATAGGATACTGGAGGTAGCCCCACCTACCCCCATCTCATTTATCTTTGCTAATAAATCCAGTAAGATCATCTCTGAGACTGGGAAATTTGTTTTCTTTATGGTTCACTCTCAAACATAGGGGAACATCATAGCCACATCCATGTCCCCCGGGAAGGGTTCCTCCATGCAATAGAAGTGGGTGGATACGATCATGGAAGAATATAGGGACATCTTCTTCATTGGCATGTCTATTGGCTTTCATCCCCTAACAATCTCAAAGTGTTCTCAAAATGAGTGATTACTTGCTCTTTTGTAGCTAGGTATCTTGGTGCAAGCTGGGGATCATTAGCGATGAGGTTGTGGGTGCTAATGACAGCCATAGAATGGTCCTCCAGGGTGCTTTGGTCACAGAGCTCAATGAACTTCCTATAGTCTTGGAAAGGCATAGTCCCTCATTGTGCTAGGGTTTTTATCTGAAATTGCAGCCATTTTTCTTTGAGGTATAAGGCATATTATTTTGTTGGCATCCTGCAATGGAGTGCCTTAGAGGAGAGACTTTCCATAGTTGCCAATTGGCTATCATTTTCCTGTACTTGCCTCCTCAGCCATGTGTTCTCAATCTCTAGTTGAGATTTTATCACTCTTTCCTTATCTCTTATCCTACTCAACTCTATGCCCATCTCTAGTAGCTTCTCCTTCATATGACCCGCATCCTCTACACTTTTTTATTTAGGATATTTCATCTAGTGATTTGTTCTTTCTCTCTCCTTTTCAAGCTCAAAGAATAGAGGGATGGAAAATAATTGTGGTATTACTCTGCCTCCATCAATGAATCTATAATTGGAGCTGAGATCTGGTTGTGGGCTAGGTTCTTGTAGCTCTTGGGACTTTCCCTTTACTGTCTTTCAAGTATCTATCTCCCCTAGTACTTGTTTTCCCGCTTCTTTTCCTTCCCTTTGTCCCTATTGTCCTTCCCGCTCCTGTTTCTGTGTTTCATGTAGTTTTGACAGAGTTTCCTATAGGATTGTCTATGTTTCTTGTAGGTATGTCTGTGTTTCTTGTAGGAGGCCTTTTCCTTTTTTAAAAGGGGACAAAGGTTCTTTAATTTGTTTTGTTGAGGTTGGCCTAGTGACAAAACTCCTAACATAGGTGATTGGTGACTTTGGGGAAGCCTGTTTTGATGTTCCCTCTTCCCCTCTCATTCCTAGAGGGACTAACTTTTCTTGTTATATTAGTGAGTCCTCAATGATTATAGGAGTATTGCTAGGTGTTTGAGGTCTCCTTTGTTTTATCCTGGTGCTCCTCCTTTTTTTGAAGTATAGGGAAGTTTGCCTCTGCCTCTTTCTTGTTGATTTTATAGGTGTACTTAGAGCAGTCATGGCAGTAGTTGTCTTCTTCTCTATGGGCTCAGAAGACACTCTTGTGGATTCCTCTCCTTCCTTGTTATGTATTTTAGGACTTGATACATACTTTTATGCTTCTTCCCTACTATCATTTTCTTCCTTTATTTCATTTATTTCTTTCTCATCTTCTTCCTCTTGTTGTTCTTCTTCTTCTCCATGCTTCTCTTCTTCAAGTTCTTATTGCTCTTCTTCTTCTGGATCTTCTTCCTCTTCCTCACCACAAGAAGTAGGGTCTCTTTCATACTTAATTGCTTGAATTACATCTTCTCTATTCATCTTTGCAAATTTTGACCACATAAAAGGGATTCTTAATTGGCTTAGGGAATCTTATAGTATGAGCTTGATCAATCGATGATGTCCCAGCTATTGATGGTTCCCTTCTTGTACTTTGATGCTCATGTCTATTATTGATTGCGACAAAAAGTAGGGCACGGTAATTATTTTATGAGGAGGTAACTCTTCTCCAAATCTCAGCTCATGGAGGAGTCTAAACTGGTAACCATAGACTATACTAACCTACCCTCACAAGAAATATACTTGAGAATGTGATATCTTACTTCATCCCAAGGATACAAAATCCATTCTAATCCCATTTTTCCTCAATTGGTTCCTTCTTTTCCACGAAAAATTTCTTCTTGGCAAGAGTGCTACTAGATTTATCCTGTTTTCTCCATTATAAACCCAGAGGAAGTGTAGTAATTCTCCTAATGCTTTCAGTGGTAATTGTTACTGACAATCCTATTACTAGAAATGTGGCACTAAATCTAGCTTGAGGTATGAGTGACATTGCAAATTACCTAGCTATATCATCATTATATCCCCTAAGTAGCTTGAAGAATCTCAACCATTGATGCCTTATAAAGATTTCTACCACAAGAGGATGTTGATGTATTCTAGTTGTTCTGGTGGGGTCCCTTCTGTTGAAACCCCATGTCATCTTCTCTCTTTGTCAATCTGATTGTATGAAACTTTGGTGGCTATAGATTAAGATCTTTCCCAGCTGATGAGGGTTATAGAGTTTAGGAAGGTGGTGACTACAATTCTCCTTTCACTCTACACAATACTCCACACATTTCTGCCTATCTCTATGCACACTGTAATTACTAAAAGAAATGATAATTTATTTTATTTTTCTCTTTAAAAATGAAAGAACAGACGATATGGCACCTACCTTTCACTGAAATTCCTTGTTTGAGGAGAATTATTGAATTTTTGGGCCCTAGGCACCCCCTCACAACATTTTTTACAATTCTCACTGTTTTTTGTAGTTTTCTTATAGGTGCTCACTGTAGGATGGCTGAGACTAGATTTCATCACGGTTTCCTGTAGTTTCCTTGTGTTTCCTGTAGTTGCTCATTGTTGGATGGCTAAGATTAGATTTTCCTTCTATGGCTCCTCGAGGTAGTCCCAGCTCTCAAAATATTTAAATTAACAATGTCTTGTATGAAAGTTAGGGAATATTTCTATTTATGGTCGATTTCATTGAGCAATGTGTTGGGTGGTTGAGTATCTATTTCTCCTTTTGGACCATTGGTCCCACTATTAGTTATCATGGAACCCTTCCTCGTAATCATTAGCCACTCTTTTACAATGTAACTCGACCACCTTTCCGATTCATTCCCTTTGATGTGACATTTCCATGTGTTCAGTTGACTATCACTTTAACTTTTTGTTATCAGGCTGAGGGTGGCCAAGTTAACTATCCACCTTCACTTATAAAACCAACTTTTTTCATATTCCTACAATTTAAATCATATTCATACTTATGAGAGAGTGTGGATGAGGTGACATACCTGTGGCTTCCGTTGCTTTGTTGATGCATGTTGGAGGGTGGCTCTGCAGTGCTACTCATGGTTCAAGTACATCTTCTCTATTGCTCTCTTTTTGTTGATTTTATTCTATTGATAGGTTGTCTTCTGGTTGATGTGCAGGTGTTGGCTTTTTCTGTTGTTGCTAAGGTTTGGAGAGGTGTCATAGTGCCTGTAGTTGTGTTACTCCATTCCAATGCATGGGTGTTGAAGGTTGAGCTTGGAGCATCCTGTTGCTTCAAAATAGGTTGTTACAGGGTTTCTAGTACTACAGGAAATCATGTAGCTTCATTTTTTTGAATTTATGTGGCCTTTCTTTTGCTTGGAGGGTGAATAGATATTGGATTGAGTGGAAGTTGTGGCCATGGAGTGGTAAGTGAGGTGGGTTGAATTAATGGGTGTCGAGGGTTGAGATTTGGTGAAGTTAATGGCATCATTTTTCCATCCAAAATAGGCCTGCATCATGATTTTTCCATCAGACTCCCATTCCTATAGATTTTCAGGACTTCCTGTAGTACTACAAGAAACTCCTATAGTAACTACAGGAAATCCTGTAGAAGTCACAGAATTGCCTGAAAATTGGATTTTTCTATGGTTGGAGATGAGTATGGATGAATGAATGAAGAAAAGCATGGGGTTTTGCATGGTTTTCTGCCCTCTAATCTCTGTGTCCATTATTTTCTTGAAAACCTGCAAAAACCAGAACTGTTATGAGTGGGCAGGTTTGAGGTCCCTACCATTATTTTTGTGTTTTTCTCTTCTTTTTTTAAAAGATAACCAGGCTGCCTCAAAGGAGGTTTTCATCATGGTTGCCTACCCTAGGTGCCTTAAAGGAGGTTTTCACCCAGGGGTCTTTTATTTTTCTCTTTTTTCCTTTTTTTTAACTCTTGGGTTGCCTCAAGGAGGTTTTCAACCCAAGAGTGGGATTCATGTGCCTCATGGAGGTTTTCACTTGGGTCTATTAATTTTTTTATTTTTTATTTTTTTCAAAGATTCAACAGGCTTGAAGAACTTGGTGAGATGGAAGTTGAGAATCCTTCAATTACCATTACTACCTTACTGATACTACTAATGAATTCCTCCTTTGACAGAGGTTTTTTGTAGAATTTAAATCTATACCCATTGACAAGAAAGCGGATACCCTCTTCATTAATGGTTCTTATCTAAATAGCCCCATTGTCATGGCAATTTTCTATCACATATGGACCCAACCATCTGGTCATCAACTTGCCTTTGAAATCCTTGAACCTAGAGTCATACATCAAAGCTTAATTACCTTCTTGAAATAGTTTGTCTCTGATACTTTTGTCATGCCAAACCTTTCTTTGTGCTTGAGTCACATATGTATGAAGGAGAGCATGCATCTTGAATTCATCTAACACATTGAGTTGGAGCATCCTCTCTTAACGTGCCCTTGTAACATCTAGAAAAAATTGTGGTGGCATCCTTATAATGTTGTACTCAAACTCAATGGAGAGCAAAGCCTTTTTCCCATAGACCAAATCATAAGGGGTGAAGCCATTGGTTTTCTTCCAAGTTGTATTGTAGGCCCAAGTGGCCTCCACTAGTCTGTCAGCCCAATATTTCTTGCTGTTTCTCACCACTTTTGTGAGAATTCTATCCAATGCTCTGTTGGTGACATATACTTCTCCATTGTCCTAAGGTTGGTAAGGAGTGGACTTCCTGTGCTTGATATTATGCTAGCTTAACAGATTATTAATCATGTGTGTGGTGACTTGAGTGCCTTGATTAGTGACTAGCTCTCTAGGGTATCCAAACTTGAAAAACACATTCTCCCTCAATAAATTGACCCTTTCTCTTCTGTGGCTACCTTGATAGCTCTGGTTTTAGCCCACATTGTTAAGTAGTCAGTGCACACAATGAACTCCATGCCCCACTTGTCAAATGGCTCAAAATTCACTTGAGGTTGCAAAGGAATTTCATCCCTAGGAGTAGGTTTCCCTATTCTTTGGCACTGGTCACATTGGTTCGTATATCTTCTTGAATCTTGGTGGAGAGTGGGCCAATAATAGCCAGCTTGTAGTACCTTGAAGGTTGTCCTTTTGACTACAAAGTGACGTTCACAAGGCCCATCATGACAAGCTAGAAGGATGTCAAAAACTTCCTCCTGCCTTACACATCTTCTCAGAATTTGATTTGCGCCCACCTTGAAGAGAATTCCCCCAATCCAGGTGAATGGGGTGCTTTTCCTTATAATTCTACTCTTTTTCTTTGGAGGAAATATTTGGAGGGAACTATGTAGCTACTAAGTAGTTGGTTATGTTAGAAAACCATGGAGAGAGAATTGAAATGGTGATTGAATGATCATCTAGCAGCTGGTCATCAACCATTCCTTCCTCACCTGTAGGCAAAGCCAATCCGGAAAAAATAAAATATGCAACTACGTTTTCTCTGCCAAGCTTATCAATAATAGTTAGATCAAATTTTTGTAACAAAAGTAACCATATAATAATCTTATCATTCACATCAGGTTTTTTCCTCAAATATTTAATGGGGCATGGTTAGAATGTACAAAGGTATGGTAACCAATAATGTAATGTCTAAATTTATTCAAGGAGTTGGCAATATCTAGGAGCTCGTTTTCATTCACAGTGTAGTTCAACTCAACTTTGGATGGATTTTTGATGATGAAGTAAACGGCATAAGGTAGCTTGTCATCTATATGACCCATAGCTTCTCCTATAGCTTTGTCTGAGGCATCAGCATGTATTTCAAAAGGAAGAGTCAAATTTGGGCCTCAGAGTATAGGTGCAATAGTCAACTTGTCCTTTAGGGTTTCTACGGTCTCTTGGCAGATTTATGGCCATAAAAATTCGGAGTCCTTGGTCAATATCCCAAACAAAGGCGAGGCTACCTTGCTGAAGTCTTTTATGAATCTCCTATATTATCTAGAAAATCTTAAGAAACTTATGAAATCCCTTTCCATATGAGGAGTAGGGACCCTATTTAAGATAGTTATCTTATTTGAGTCTAGTTGTAGTCCTTTCTGGGATATTGAGTGACCTAGAATAGTCCCTGCAGTCATCAAGAAATCACACTTATCTAGAATTAGGGATAAGTTCATTTGAATGAATTTTTTAAATACATTTCCCAAGTTAGAGAGAGTCTCTAGGAAATCACACCCATAGGGGGTGATATCATCCATATAAATTTCCATAGTGTCATGGAATAGCTCTGCAAATATTTTCAGGACTGCCCTATAAAAGTGGCAGGGGAATTACATAACCCAAAAGGAAACCCCCTATAAGCAAACGTACCCCAAGGATAGGTGAACTTGGTTTCATCCTGGTCCTCTGAGCTGATCTGGATCTCATTGTAACCACTGAATCCATCTAGGAAAGAGAAGAAATTCTTTCTTTCAAGTGCATCTAACATTTGGTCAATGAAAGGTAGAGGGAAATGGTCCTTTTTTTGTGGATTTTTTTAACTCTCGATAATCCACATAGATCCTCCACTTTCCATTTTTCTTTGGTACCATTACCATAGGAGACACCCACTCATTATCTGATATGGGGTAAATGAACCCTGCACCCAACAATTTTTGTAGCTCTTCTTTGATTATATCCTTGAGGGCTAGGTTCATTTTCCTCTGATTTGGCGCACTCGCTTGCAACCTTATTTGATGTAAATGTGGTGAGTACACACTGAAGGGTGCACTCCCTTAATTTACTTGTAACTCAAGGCAAAGGCATCCAGATGCTTTCTTATCATGTCAGATAACTCCTATTCTTGATGTACAGAGAGAGGGGTTGATTTTCAATGTTCTTTCTGGTCCAAATTCTATCATCTTGACATGAGTAGGGCTTGAGTCAGCTAGGCATAGATTAGTCCAAGGGTTATCTTCAGATTTCTTCACTAACTCCTCAATAGACATGGTGTTGGGGAGCTGATTCTAGAGGATTTTCTCAATTAGGTCATCTTCATCAGGTTACCCCCCTCCTATAGTAGCATCTAGGGTATAGATTGGGGAAGACTACAATTCATCTTATTCCTCCTCTTCTAACCATAAAGGTAAGTAATGCTTGAGATATGGTGAGAAAGAGGGTACAAGACCAATTGTTTGGAAAAATGCCCATTTTTAATGGTCATATTCCCATCCCTACAACTTATGTAAGCATTGGCAATGGCTAATCATGGCCTTCCTCAAAAAACAAGAAACATCAAAAGAAGAGGATACACACTAGGAACAAGAAACATTAAAAGAAGAGGATACACACCAGGAACAAACCCCAGAGAAAGAAGAAATGAAATCGACCGTATCTTGCAATGCATTGACCAGAATAACCACTCCTCAAACTATCAAGATAGAATGACATATCAAGAAGAAAAAGGTAACAATTTTGATTGATTCAAGTAGTACCCATAATTTTATTCATTATTAGATAGCAAAGGAATTGAATTTCTTCTTATGACCAGCACCAGAGTGTCAAGTGATGGTTGCAAGTGGAAGAAACATAAATTTCTCTGGTAAGTGCCATAATATCAAGCTATCCATGGGATAATATGTATTGAATACCCTAGTGCTTTCCATTCCAATGGGTGGTGTTGATGTTGTACTAGGAGTACAATGGCTACAATCCTTGGGTATAATATCTTTTAATTTTCAAGAACTTTTCATGAATTTTTTTTTCGGAAGGAAAAGAAGTTGAATTAAGGGGTATCACAAGGAAACGAGAAACATAATGAGCTCTCATGGAATGACAAAGCTTCTAAAGAAATAACAACGATACATAATTGCAGAATTATGTTCGTTAGAAGTTCACACATCGAAATCATTTATTTCTCTAGATCTTCAAAAAGTCTTCGACAATCATTCCAAGGTATTTGAGACTCCCAAATGCCTCCCACCTATTTGTGATCATGATCATGCTATTCATTTGATTCTGGAAGTGTTCCTCCAAACATTAGGCCTGAGAGATATCCTTATGGCCAAGAGTGAAATTGAACATATGGTTGCAGAAATGCTAGAGGCTGGTATAATTCAGCCTGGTCAAAGTTCTTTCTCTACTCCAATAGTATTGGTGCACAAGAAGAATGGATCATGGCACGTGTTTGGATAATAGGGATATCAACAACCTAATTATTAAAGATAAATTTCCCATTCTTGTCATTAATGAATTATTGGATGAATTTCATGGATCAATTTATTTCACCAATTTGGATCTTTGTTCAGGATATCATCAAATCAGAATGAAGACTGAAGACATTCTGGAAACAACATTTAGAACTCATGAGGGTCATTGTGAATTTTTGGCCATTCCTTTTGGCCTTACCAATGCACCTTCTACATTTCAAGGTTTAATGAATTCTATTTTCAAGCCCTTCCTCCGAAAATTTGTGTTAGTAAGTTTTGATGACATACTAATCTACAACAAGTCTTGGAAGGATCATGTTCAACATGTAGACAGGGTTATCAAACTATTGGAGGATAAAAAATTATATGCAAAAAGCTCCAAATGTTTCTTTGGAGTAAAAAAGGTGGAATATGTAGGTCATATTGTATCTCATGAAGGTGTTAAGGTATAACCTAGAAAAATAAAAGTCATTAAGGAATGGAAAATCCCCACATCCATAAAGCATATGTGAGGGTTTCTCGGGTTGACAAGGTATTATCACAAGTTTGTTAAGAATTATGGGATAATAGCAGCACCTCTAACAACATTATTAAAAAAAGATGCATTTTCATGGACTCCACAAGCAATAAAGGCCTTTGAACATATTAAAGAGGCAATGTGCCAAGCACTGGTCTTACCTATGCCAACTTCACAAAAACCTTTATTGTGAAATGTGATGCACCATGAAGTGAAATTGGTGTTGTTTTAATGCAAGAAGAAAGACCCATTGCTTTATAATGTCATCCAATCAATGGAAAGGATTTACACAAAGCTATTTATGAGAAGGAAATGTTGGCAATACTACATGCACATAAGAAATGGTGACCCTACCTAATTGGAAGACACTTCAAGGTAAAAACAAATCATGATAGTCTTAAATACTTCTTAGAACAAATATTATCTTCAGATGAGTAGCAAAAATTGGTCACAAAGATGTTGGGTTATGACTTTGAAATCATCTACAAAAAGGGAATAAAAATTTTGTGGCAGATGCACTCTCAAGAAAGGATGAGGATGTGGAAGCATTGCTTTGCACCATTTCTATTATCCAACCAAATTGAATAAATGAAGAAAGGGATGAATGGAATAATGATGAAGAAGTGTGGTCACTCATTCAAAATTTACAACAAGATCCCAATACATCTGATACATTGAGATGGAAAATGATTCACTATGGTACAAAGACCGCTTATACCTAGGAATAATTCCAACTCAAACAAAAGATTCTTATGGAATTGCACACTTCTCCCCTAGGAGGCAACTCAGTATTTTTAAAAACTTACCAGAAGGTTAAGAAGGTATTTTTTTGGGATGGCCTTAAATCGGATATTCAAAAGTTTGTGGCAGAATGTTTGGTTTTCCAACAAAATAAAGTTGAAACAATTAAGACCCTAGGCCTATTATAACCTTTGTCCATTCCAAGCCAATTTTGGGAGGAGGTTTCAATGGATTTTTTCACAGGTTTACCCAAGTCTGAAGGAAAGAGTGTTGTCATGGTGGTAGTTGATAGACTTACCATGTGTGCACAGTTTTGTGCATTATCTCATCCATTTAAAGCTAGTACAGTTTCTACTACATTTATGGAAACAATTCAAAAGCTACATGGAAACCCAAATATTATTGTAAGTGATAGAGATCCCATTTTCACCGGAAGTTTTTGGACATAACTATTTTCTCGTCTTGGTACTTAGTTAGCTCATAGCTCATTTTATCATCCTCAATCTGATGGGAAAATTGAGATAGTAAATAAATGTTTGGAAGGATATCTGCATTGCTTTGTCTTTGATAAATAGACATAATGGGTCAGATGGTTACCTCTGGCTGGATGGTAGTATAACACTTCCTTCCATACTGCAACAAAACATAACCCCATTTATGGAACTTTATGGATATCATCCATCATCGATCACATCATATTTAAGAGAAAATTCTAAGGTTCAAGCAATGGAAGATCACATCGAGCATCAACAAGAAGCTCTCCAACTCTTAAAGGATAACCTCACTTTGGCGCAAAATATAATGAAACAAAAAGAAGATCAATATCGTAGTGAAAAATGTTTTGATGTATGTGACTGGATATTCCTACGGCTACAACCATATAAACAAATGACCCTCAAGTAAGCTAAGAAGGATAATAAATTGTGACCAAATTATTATGGTCCATACAAGGTGTTGCAAAATATTGGTACTATGGCATACAAATTGGAGCTTCCTACAACTTCCCAAGTGCACCCAATTTTCCATATTTCGTGCTTAAAGAAGGTTATATGTGACAAGCTCCCAGTTCAAACAATATTGCTAGAACTTGATGAGGAAGGAAAAATCATATTGGAACCTGAAGTAGTCACAGAAACAAGAACTTGACAGCTACAAAATCGATCAATTTTGGAGTATCTCATTGAGTGGAAGAACTTACCCGCTGAAGATTCCATGTGGAAGGATGAGAATTTTATACAGAAGCATCCATAAATACTCAAGCGTTGAAGACAACACTTTTTTGAAGGAGAGGGGCATGTTAGGTCCCTATAATACTAGTGATTCCCCCATTACTATTGTCATTGTAGCCCATATTGTTATTATTGTGCTCATATTGTCCCCATATTGTTATTATTGTACCCCATAGAAACCCACTATTTTTATTATTGTGCCCTTATATTATTATTGTTATGTCAACTTTGATTATATTGTGACCCCTTAGACTCCTATATAGAGAAAGGAGGTTTTGTCATTTGTATCATCAAAGAATTGTTCATTTGTGTAATGTAAAGGAGGTTTCTCCATCGAAGAGGCTGATTTTGAAGTCGTTGATCTATCTTTTCTATCTTTTTGTGAGGTGGTTTCATAACAGTATATATTTACTAACAATTGCACTAGATGTTGCAAAGATCTGTCGTAAGGCAATGTCATATAACACTAATTACTTTTTTTTTCTGACAATTGTTGGTAGACAGAAAAATATCAACAAAAGGCAAGGACCACGCTAGAATGAAATCTTATTTTAATACTTCTTCCTTGAGCCTTAGAAATCATGAGGCCTATTTTGAAGTTAAATACCTCATCTGATTATGCCAAAATGAATGCCTCGTAACGAAAGAATCAGATACTGATTTTCTACCTTTTTAATCAGAGGTCATTTTGGTACAATTCCTCCATACTTCTTCTTGATCACTTCCTCTTGTTGTAGACAACCTTAATCAATACAAAGAATTTTTTTTTATAGTTTGAAACATGTGTCTACAAAGGACTATAACAATATTGTAAATAAAATTTTTAATTCTATTTGAATTAAGATCTACCCTTGAATAAAAATGCACATTACTAATTGAGAAGACACTTCAAATGTAAAAAATATCAAGAGAAGTTCAAATATTGATCACCTTCACCAATCAACTTGAACATGAATTGCCTTTCCTGAAATAAAATAGACAAAATGTCGGCATTTGAAGAAATTTCTCCAAAGAAATATGAACAAAGATAAATCTCTAAATCATGAGAGAATTGACTTCCTACCAATGCCAAGAGATCGGTCACTTTTGATGTGCCCCCTGGTTGGTTGAACTTGGGGAAACAATCTCTAAGTCCTTGGTGATACAAAATTGGGTTTCCCATTAGGAGTTTCTAGAAGAGAATGTCTCCTTATTATAGGAGTTCCCTTCTCCTCAACATCTGGACTCGACCTTGGATAATGATCATGAAGCTTTGGTTTTCTCGACTCAATAGAAATTATGTAACTTGGAATCGATGGACTACCTTGAGAAGCATGTTTTGTATGCTCAATTTTAACATGTAAATGAACAATGTCTTTTGGGTTCTTGCTTCTATAACATTATTTCGCTTATCTTCATACCTTAATAGTAATTTACACCTAAGAATGGCAGCATTGTGAGTTATATCAAACAGAGTATCTAAATTTCCTTACCCTTTAAAAGGCATCCTCAATTCTTATACCACCCACCTTGACATCCACTCTAGACATCCTAGGTTATTCTTGATTGATTTTAGGTGATAAATTCCTGTCCTAAACAACATCCAAAGTTTCACATTCAAAATTGTCATTTCAATGTTTGGACAACTCCTAATGACAATTCAAACCCATCATTTCAAAATTTTGGGAAAATCATAATGAAAATTATTCATAATGCGCGACACTCACATGCATTGCCACCATAAGAGGATAATGAAATCTATGGATGTTTTCCAAGAATACACAACCAATTGGTTTGAGTTTGAAGGGCCTCCATCTATGGAGCAATGTAGATAGTAAAACTTATATTCAAGGCACACTTTCCTGTTGGAAATAATACTGAGAGGGGGGGGGCGTGAATCATTAATTATCACGTCAATGTTATAAACTTTTTCATTTTTTCATACTCAGATTTCAATATACGCGACTATCGAAGTTAAGGATATCCACGTTTATACGTGACTGTGTTAAATGCAACCAGCGTACAGAATAACCTTTATTCATTTTCAGTGAGTTTATCTTAAGTGAATAGCATCAGAACATTAATTAACATATAACAGTAAACAGAACAGATTATCCACACATAAATAGCACACATGAACACCATGATATAACGGTGTAACCCAATTGTGGGGTGAAAAACCACCCTGGCTCAATTTGTTCTATCTTCTTTTAATAAAAACTTCTCTTTACAATGGTACTTGGTGCAGTCCTTTACCAGTACGCAGGTACTATGAGAAGGCTAAAACCTCTTAGTTTTGTATAGCCACTCCATTTATGAGTATGGTAGGCGCTAACCCCCTACTGAAGGTAACCTTCACTCATTTTCCGAGCTTGCTCTTGAAGGGGAGCTACAACCCCCTTGGCTCTTGTACTGCCAATTGGTTACCGTATTGTAGGTGTGGCTACAATTCTCTAGACACGTATTTCATGCATTTTCATACTGGATCCATGAAGCAACAACACATTAATCTGGAAATTCACCACTCCTTCTGAATCACCCAATACTGAAACACTGAAAACAACACAGTCTACATAACTCTGCAACAACAACCAGATCCAATAGCCACTTCAAATATCATACTTCAAATTGTATACGCCACTTGGATGAACCCAACCTGCGTGTATACGCTCTTTAACCAAAGACAACCCGCGTACAGATCTGCAAATTCAACCTCATAGCTTTGCAGCTATTTCAGACATCAGAACATACCCAAATCATAATATTCATAAACATGCGTCAATAGATCTAGTCTATCCATACTCAAACCATATAAAGGTAATCATTCCAAGCCTAGATATCCCAATCCATCATTCATCATCCTTCACATGAGTGCCTCCTTGGTTCAGGTCAAGCCAGGTATCACCAACCCATTACCAGCATCTGGATCCCACACTTTATCAGATGTTCATCACTTGCTCACTCTTGCACACACACTTGCACACACTTGGCCTAATGTTCTTCTCCTTATATAAGTTTAGGCTTCTCTCAATACCATGATCCATAACCATGTAGAACCAATACCTTGGACCCAATACCTTGGGTCATCACTTTGGACCAAATACCATGGACCAATACCAAAATACCATGGACCAATTCAAAACTTAGTTTTCCAACATGTACGCGCCTTTCCTTCTGTGAACCTGCGTGTGTACGCATACGCGCCTTTTTCTCTGATTACCCGTGTATATACACACTTTCGTCACGGTCAACCTGCGTATACCTCTCTCTTGACTTGCTGCATTATGATCTGTCATCTGACTAAGTTGCCATCACCTGTATCAAACCTCTTAGTGAGTTGCCATCAAGGACAACACCTGAATCATAATGCCAATAATCTTCCCCTTTGGACTTGATGGCAACCACCAAACCAAGTTACTCTCCCCCTTTGACATCAAGGGCAAAGGGCGGACCAAAATATTCTCTTCTTTGATCTCCATCTGCTGTCCATACTCCCCCTGAGTATCTGCTGAAATCTCTGATTGAGGTCCCCTTTTGTATATGCCAAGGTGTACAAAATTGTCCATGCTCCCCCTTGACTATAGGCAAGATCTACAAAAATATGTTCTACAAGAAGAACATGACTCTATTGTAAATGACCTTCCTATCACCAAAGGCTCATACATACATCCATCTCTCAACTAAGTGAGGATATACAAATATTGACTCATCCACCCAACCAAATGGGGATATACCATGACTCATTACATCATCCATCCCATGCATATTGGGATAACAAAATACATCATATGACTCACAAAGACCAAGGGCCTAAACAAGACCATGATAGTTATCAGTAGCTATCATACACCATATGATCTTCGTTATAAGTATCTAGCATCCAGATCTAAAACCTGCAATCCGTTCTTTTGATCAAACAACAAGATGTATCATTTAGCTTCATAAACTTTATCAACAACTTCTAACCATAATGCAAACAATGCATTATTTGAAGTATATGCTCCCCCTGAACCAGTGCCATGCCATCATCAAAACTATGACTGAACCATATCAGACTTCTGCACTGCTGCATCTTTCAGAACAACATATACGCGACTCTGCAACATTTAACTCGCGTATATACGTGTCTTGTCTTCATGAAACCCACGTATCAGATTTGGAACACTGATGTTCCACACTTCCAGCTACCTCTCAATCTGTCATGTTTGAGTACTCTGCTATGCCACATCTTTCTGGCTGTACATCCTTTTTCTTCCATATCTTCAACTGTAATGATGATTTCTTCTTTTGGTTTGGTGTCCATAATCTTCTCTTGCATTCCTTTCCTATGTGTCCAAGTTTGTAACATGCATAACATCTTACATGTCTCATATTCCTTCTATAGCAATCAATAGCCTTGTGACCAAACATATTGTAAGAAAAGCAATATCCCTGAAAGTACCTGGAACGTGATGATCTTTTTGTGTGATGATTTTGAACCATTCTCCTTCTACATCTAGCTGCAACATGTCCAAGATTATGACATACATAACATTCAACATTATTCAACGGAAGAAATAATCGTCTATCACTTCCATAATTAGGAGCAAAAGATTTTCTTTGAGGAATTTCTTTCCTTGGTTGCTGATGGGATTGACCTCTCATCTTCTTGTTGGGGATTTCAGATTTTGCATTAGAGTTCCTTGTCTTACTTTGTGAACTAGATTCACCATCAATATATTCATGAAAACCAAGACCAGTTTTGACAGCATGAGACCGTTGACTACTCAGAATATCATCCAAAATCTTAGTACTATCTTGAAATCACAATAGTTTATCCTTCTCTTCTAATTTACTTTTCAAGATATTTACCTCATCCTGATGTTTTTCTTCCTTTTCCAAACATTGCTTCTTCAAAGTTTCTTCAGACTTTCTTCCTTCTTCCACTTGTTGCCTTAGTTTGAGAATCTCATTTTCTTGCTCTTCATTCAACACTTGCAGCATTTGATGAATTCTGAAAGCACATTCCAACTGAGCCTTTAAGCTGATAATTTCTTCTTTGAGGGCATTCTCCCTTTTTCTAGGTAGATCTTCTTGATCTATGATTTTATCTGATGCTTCATTTGCTTGTCCATCTTCAATCTGAGGTGATTCAGGATCTGAATACTTGTTTCCACTTACCGGCAGATTGTCATTGTTCCTTGGAGCTGTCTTCTTCTTTTGACGCGCTTTATTTCCCATTGTTCTACGGATCTCCTTAAAGCGATCAAGCTTCTACCAAAGAACCTGCTCTGATACCAATTGTTGGAAATAATACTGAGGGGGGGGGGTGAATCACTATTATCATGTCAATAAAACTTTTTCATTTTTCATACTCAGATTCATATACGCGAGTTCGGTTAAGGATATCCACGTATATACGCGACTGTGTTAAATGCAACCAACGTACATGCAATAACCTTTATCATTTAGTGAGTTTATCTTCAGTGAATGCATCAGAACATTATTAACCATATGAACAGTAAACAGAATAGATCATCACACATAAAGAGCACACATGAACACTATGATATAAGGTGGAAACCAAGTGTGGGTGAAAACCACATGCTGCAATTTGTTTCTATCTTCTTTTAATAAGAAACTTCTTTTACAATGTACTGGTGCAGTCCTTTACCAGTACGCAGGCTACTACCTGCAGAAGGCTACAACCTTCTTAGCTTTTGTACTAGCCATTCCATTTACTAGTACGTAGGCGCTGACCTACTGAAGGTTCCAACCTTCACTCGTTTTCCAGCTGCTCCTGGAAGGGAGATACAACCCCCTTGGCTCTTGTACTGGCCAATATGTTTACCAGTATGTAGGTGCCGGCCTACAATCATCCAGGGACCACGTTCCATCAATTTTCATACTGGATTCATGAAGCACAGCATCATAATCTGAATCACCACTCTCTGAATCACCCAATACTGAAACACTGAAAACAACACAGTCTACATAACTCTGCAACAACAACCAGATCCAATAGCCACTTCAAATATCATACTTCAAACTGTATACGCTACTTGGACGAACCCAACCTGCGTGTAAACGCTCTTTTACAAAAGATAACCCGCGTACAGATCTGCAAATTCAACCTCATAACTTTGCAGCTATTTCAGACATCAAAACATACCCAAATCATAACATTCATAAACATGCGTCAATAGATCTAGTCTATCCATACTCATTCCATATAAAGATAATCATTCCAAGCTTAGAGATCCCAATCCATCATTCATCATCCTTCACATGAGTGCCTCCTTGGTTGAGATCAAGCCAGGCATCACCAGCCCATTACTAGCATCTGGATCCCACACTTTATCAGATGTTCATCACTTGCTCACTCTTGCACACACACTTGCACACACTTGGCCTAATGTTCTTCTCCTTATATAAGTTTAGGCTTCTCTCAATACCATGATCCAAAACCATGTAGAACCAATACCTTGGGTCGTCACTTTGGACCAAATACCATGGACCAATACCAAAATACCATGGGCCAAATCAAAACTTAGTTTTCCGACATGTACGCGCCTTTCCTTTTGTGAACCTGCGTGTGTATGTATACGCGCCTTTTTCTCTGATTACCCGTGTATATACGCACTTTCGTCACGGTCAACCTGCGTATACCTCTCTCTTGACTTGCTGCATTATGATCTGTCATCTGACTAAGTTGCCATCACCTGTATCAAACCTCTGAGTGAGTTGCCATCAAGGAAAACACCTAAATCATAATGCCAACAATGCCATCACATTTGTAGAGAAAATTAGATAGTATCACACTTTTCTTATCAAATGAAAAAGGACAAGAAGTAAACCATTTAATCTTCACTTTCAAGTTACTGTTACAAATTCATATATGATATGATAATTGATAGTTAGTTTATATTTTATTCTTTCATAAATTATTTTTATTTTATTTTCTAAATAATTAAACAAAACATGAACATACAAAAAAAAACCTAAATCGAACCAAATATTTCAGAAATCTAAAATTAATATGTGTCATGTTCATAATATACGACTTAGACAACTGATATTTCTTCCATGGTTAAGCTTATTCCTTTAATGTGCTATATACCATTGTTTAGACAATTGGTATTTCTTCCATGGTTAATCTTATTCCTTTAATTTTCTATATATTATTGCTTAGAGAATTGGTATTTCTTCCATGGTTAAGCTTATTCCTTTAATGTTGGATATATGATTCTTTAATGTGTTATATATCATTGTTTAGACAATTGATATTTCTTCCATGTTTAAGCTTATTCCATTAATGTGCTATATATCATTGTTTAGACAATTGGCATTTCTTCCATGGTTAAGATTATTCCTTTAATGTGCTATAGATCACTCTAGTGCAGGCATGTCAAATAAAAAATATGTTCTAAATTCTTATATTTGTAAAGATTCAATTATCAAATATAAAGTACTTCAAGGTTCAAACTTTATATTTTAAATTTCATTAGTTTATTTTATTTCGTTGCTTAGAAATATTTTATAATTAATCACATTCCTACTATTCTATTTACATTCTAAAGAATAGCTTAAATAATTAGAAATTGTTATTTTTGAAAATTTGTACCTCTAAAGTTTGATGAAAAGGACAAAAATAAACCATTTAACCATTTAATACTCAACAAGGAAGTTGCTATTACAAATTCATATATAATATGATAATTGAGAGTTATTTCATATTTTATTATTTCTTAAATAATTTTTATTTTATTTCAATTAATTAAACAAATCAAAAACATACAATTACTTTTGTAACTATTATCATTACTAAAATAGACATTTTATTTAAATGTATTTCGTTATTTTTAATAAATAAAATTCCTAGATTCCTAAATGTTGAACTAAATATTTCATAAATCTAAAATTAATATGTGTCATGTTGATAAAGTTATTGAAATGGTTTGTGTAAGTACATATATGACTTAGATGTCTCTATGTAACAATTGATATTTCTTCTATGGTTAAGCGTATTCCTTTAATGCATGTTTCCTTTGCAACCTGTGGTGCAATTGTTAGTTTTATATTTTATGCTTTTTTCTTTTCAACTACTATTGTCCATGATGTTTGAATGCAAGAACATCAAAGCCAACTTTAATATAAATTTAAAAATTATTTTCATATAAATAAAATAATGTCAATCTTCCAAAAAATTATAACTATTATAACTGGATTAAGATGGTCTTTCTTCAACAACTAACTCTACATCTACTGGTATTGAGCATACTGCTTGGAAAACAGCTTCTGCCTATACCAATGAATTTTTTATTATTGAATCCTTCCATGTCCTCCTTCTTAGGTTGTTGGGCAAGCAGCTCGTACCCTCGCTCCAATTTTGGGCATTTACCCATATGCAAAATGATTTCGATTTCTTTTTTCTTTAGCACCTTTAGACTTACTCTATATATTTAAGACATGGAGGGGTGGGACTAGACAACGTGGGCTTAGTTCGACTTGAACTTGGTGCTTTCTCTGAACCAGTGATTCAATCACTCAATCACTCCTAATTGGTACCCCTCACATGTAATTAGTGTCGTGTGCAGCACCTTGTAATATGTGTCTCAGGTAGTATTTTCCTTTCTTATACATACTAGGGGATCCCATGTTATGGTGTACTAGAAGTCATACAGAATGTGGGTGCATTGTTACTATTGGGTACTGCTGGAGATGCTAGTAAGGATAAGGATGCTAGGTGTTAATGAAGGGTGTGTTCTATTCATAGATGGGTTAGTTGCAACTTATCTCATGGAATATGAATCAATTGTTTCACCTTTATTACAATATCTTTAGTTGGGGACGTTACTCTCATAATATAGGTTAGTTTTTTGTGGTAGCCTATCCCATAATATGTCTCATTTTTCAGTATTCAATGTATACATAATTATACAAAACTGTGGGTTTAACGAATTCTAGAAAGAGGCGCCATCATAAGTAAGCATCATGCATCGGTTCCAAAGCTGACAAGAAATAATTAACAACATCAACTCTTGGCTCTCCATATCTACATCTATGATGTGTTATTTTCCTATGTTTTTATATGCGCATATTTCTTTCATTCTCCCCTTGTATTGGATAGTGGGAATGAGAACCTCCTAAGATTTGATATCGACCTTCTATCGAACTTTGAACTTCCTACCAGATAGATCTTTACAGGGAGATCAGAACCCAGATAGAGGGACAAAAAATATGCTTCAAAGCCCCGATCAATAATGTTTTATTGGTCAAATACGTAGCTATGAATATTTTGATATCAGTCGAGGCCCTCCCTGCCATCATAGCCTCCCCACGCTAACTCCAAAGTCTACACCACCCTCCAATAATATGTCCTCCATCGATTCCAAAATATAAAAGAAGACATCCCAAAAATTGAAAAGAATCCATTGGTGGGATTGAATGGAATTCAAACAAAAATCATATTGGATATTGAACAGAAAGTGGGAATGGGAGAATGCATGTTACTGGGGATTGCTGTAGAATATGGTGTATGCAGACAAACTGAACACATTTTTTTTTCCTAGGTGACGTTAGACTGGGCCATCTTGAGATATGTTGGTCTGGGAAGATTGGTGAATGCGGAATGGGTAATGCGTATTGAACAGAAAGGCAAGCGGTCACTAGTGCAAGTACGATAGCCACTCTTAATTTTGTAAAACATTCTCTGTTGGGCCTCCTCAAAAAATCCTATCTGTAGCACACATAGTTAGTGATCTCATATGGGTGAACTGCAAAGACCACTAGAGCCGTAGCTCTTTCAATTCCCCATAGATAGCGCTTCCAAATGGGGTTTTCCTTCCAAAGCTTTAGACGCTAGAAATGTGTTGAAAAACTTTAATCGCTGGAAGGAATGAATTCCTTACTGGCCAAGTACCTACAATATGTTCATGGGTTATAATAAATAACAAGTTGAACCATTTTACAAATCAAGATTCAGTTGACAGTTAAAGCAGTGGAATCTAATGGTGCAAGAACTTTCAATCGTCTAACATTAGACCTGATGGGGCGAAAGAGCACAAAGTGATAGATGGGGGAGTTCTTCCTAGAGAGAACGCCTTATGGTGTAATTATAATAAAGAGACAAATATATATACCAATATTAACTTTTCATTCTTACAAGATAAAAAGTGAAATTATTATAATAAATAAATTGTTGTTTTTCAAATAAAATTTTTATTAGATAGAGTAAAATAAACATAGTTCATAGAGAAAAATCACCATGATGATATATGGAATATTTAGGTACAACCAAATTTATTTTTTAAATCAAATCTAACTCTATGAACAATTGGCATTTTATAATACAAGTCAATAATGTAACAATTTTTTTATGGTAAACTAAATTAATGCATTCATGTCATGTTAGAATAAGGAATAATGTTTGTAATAGTATTTTGTTAAATTGAATTAAATTAATGAAACATAAATATGTGAAAAAAAACAACAGTATATATGATATCTACATTACATCTCATTAAACTAGTGAACGATTTCTCTAATAATTGATTTGTTAAGGTAAATTAAAAGTGAAACATAATTAGTAGTAAATGATATAGAGAAACATTGACATGTTATTTCTCAAAATAAAACCTAAGGACATAAATGTATTAGAGTCAGATCACATGCTATTAGATCCTTGTAGCTTAAAAATTTGTGATTAAAACACAAATACATTAACACATAGTATTTTATATGGATGACTAGAATGATTTAATTTACAAGGAACTTTATTGACAAATTTTAATGGATAGCGGAATGAGATAGAATTAGGACTAGAAGGCACTTTATGCTTGATAGAAGTGGGACTAAGGAGTTTTGAGCCTTTTTGCTTAAATATTTCATTGTTCTTTTAGGGTCAATGGGACTACGATATGACAATTGGGTTTAGAGAGCTTGTGGCGATAGGAGGCATTAGAGAATCTATGGTGTTGGGACCTATTTGGACCTGATGGAACCTCATGGGGACTTGGGTTTAGAGAGCTCATGGCACTAGGATGCCTTAGAGAATCTATGATGTTGGGACCTAATAGAACCTCATGGAGACTTAGATTTAGAGAGATCGTCAGAAAAGGAGGCGTTGGAGAGTCTGTTGGGACCTAATGGAACCTCATAGAGACTTGGGTTTAGAGAGATCCTAGGGAAAGGAGGCATTAGAGATTTTATGGTGTTGGAACCTGATGGAACCTCATGGAGAATTGAGTTTTGATTGATCTTGGGGAAAGGAAGCATTGGGGAGTCTATTGTATTGGGACCTAATGGAACATCATGGAGAATTGAGTTTAGAGAATTATTGGGAAACTAGGCGTTAGAGATTCTATGGTGTTGGGACCTCATGGAACCTCATGAAGACTTGGGTTTAGATAAATCCTAGGGAAAGAAGGCTTTGGAGAGTCTATGGTGTTGGGACTTGATGGAACCTCATGGAGAATTATTTTAGAGAAATCCTAGGGAAAGGAGGTGTTGGAGATTCGATGGTGTTGGGACTTGATAAAACCTCATGGAGACATGGGTTTAGAGAGCTCTTGAGGAAAGGGAAAATTGGAGAGTCTATAGTGTTGGGACTTGATGAAACCTCATGGAGACCTGGGTTTAGATAGCTCATAGGGAAAGGAGGTATTACAGATTCTATGGTGTTGGCACATAATGGAACCTCATGGATACTTGGGTTTAGAGTGCTCCTAGGGAAAGGATGCATTGGAGAGTTTATGGCATTAAGAGCTGATGGAACCTCATGGAGACTTGGATTTACAGAGATCCTAGGGAAAGAGGCAGTGGAGAATCTATGATATTGAGACCTAATGAAACCTCATGGAGACTTGGGTTTTGTGGAGCTCCTAGGGAAAGGAGGCATTAGAGATTCCTAGGGAAAGGAGGTATAGAGAGCTCCTAGGGAAAGGAGGAATTGGAGAGTCTATGGTGTTGGGACCTAATTGAACCTCATGGGGACGTGGGTTTAGACAATTCCTAGGGAAAGGAGGCATTGGGTAGACTACTTTAAATTTTAAAATTTATTTTGGAAATATTCTTAAATTATAATACTTTGAATTTAAATTTTTATGAATATGCTAATAAATATATGCTTAAGTAATTATATTTATTTATTTACTTTACTTTAATTTTTATGAATATGCTAATAAATTATATGCTTAAGTAATTATATTTATTTATTTACTTTACTTTATTCATGTATTATATTTTGAATATCTCAATTTTATATATGAAACATAAAGAGAGTTTTAGTCATACATTTTAATTTCAACACAAATTTTCAATTATTCATTAATCATAATTTATTATTTACCAAAATTTGGTATTTAAATAACACATATCTAAATATTAGATGTTTTTTATTTTCCTATTAGTATGTTTTCCTTATTCACTTTGTTATAAATTTTATAGGAACTTAAAATCATAAGTGAGCTGTGTAATTTACAAAATTGTAGTACTCAAAGAGTTTACAAAATTGAATCCATTTATGTATTTAAAAACCACTTTTAAATAACAATAAATCTTATTTTTATCCAAAATTGTAAGCACTAAATTTTAGTAAAAAAGGCGAAAATTAAAATCACCCTTCAAATTATATTTATCATAAGAATTTATCACAATATAGCCTAGTGGATTGATAATTTTAATTCATAAATATACACACCATATTCATATAATGTAAAAAATATATTGGAATTAAAATATGCTTGAATTCAAAATATAATTATTTTATCGATGGATTAGTTGATATTGGAATTAAAATGTGTTTTGAATTTAAAATATATTTATTTTATCTATGGATTAGTTGTAAGGTTCAAATGATAAAGAAAAATATTCTTATGCTAATTTATAAAAGTACTCAATGAAAATAATCTTCATGCCAAAATAATAAATTAATAGTATTTAAAAACTAAGAGAATAAGTTATCATAAATATAATAAATAATAATTAAAAATATATGTAATTATCATTTGCAACATATGTTGACATCGTAAGTATTTCCAATGACACTTGCATATGTGTTTGGATTTTGCACAATTTTGGGCCAAAGCATTTTTCCAAGGCTTATGAGCAATTGTAAGATGCCTTTGAGGGACACATAATATCAAATTGGTAAAGGACCCTCACAGTATCATAAAATCTCATAGTGTTGCAACCATATTGGCCTTACAGAGACATGTAAGATTCTACTAGATACTCTTCATAGTGTAGGTTGAGAATTTCAACCTCTGCTAATACTTATCTCCTCCGATTAATCTCTTCTTTATCAACTCCCCACAGCTTCATCACAACAATCACTTTACCTCCTAGCATTTCTTCTCTATAAACTGTGCCAGTATGTGAGCACTCTCCAAATGCTCCAGAACATCTTCTATTGTAAAGCTCAGTTCCTGGAAGGCAGTCATCTTCCATTTCTCCTCTTCAAGATTTTCCTCCCTGTATTTCCTACCACCAGCATGACCTATAAACTGGTTATAGTAGGATGTTTTTACAACTATGAGAATAAATACTGCTAGACTAGGTAACCATATAATCTCCCATATATTATGAAATTTCTTCTTAGTATTTGGCATGCAATATGAGGAAGAAGTGAGGTAAGGGTCATTTAAATTCATGAATGGAGACTTTGCTAGGACTCTGCCATAGAGACCTGGGTTTCCTACGAAAACATTATTGTTCATGCTCCTGAAAAACCAATTTGAAGGCACATGGCCTCAGAGATGATTAAAGGAGACATTGAAACATTCTAAGAGAGCACAATGTTAGAATTCTAGGGGAATCATCTTGGTGAGGGAATTATGGGACAGATGAAGAACTCTGAGATAGGGAAGACTTTCCAATTAAGGAGGGATCAATACAATAAACTTATTTTGCCTCAATTCAATGTACACCAGCTTTTGGCAATTGACAATGTTTCTGGGGATGCTAACAGAAATCCTATTGCTCTACAGTTCAAATTGGTGTACAAAATTGCAATGTGCAAAGGAAGGAAGATTTCTTGATAAATTTTCAAAAGTTGCTAAAAATATTTGTAGGATTGGTGTAGCCCATATATTTGGAGGAAGGTTGCCCTAGAGAGGATTATAAGAAACGTTTAGGTAGTCTAGTGTAGGTGAATTAAAGAGATAAGAAGGTAAATATCTAATGAGATTTTTCCATTACATGTATACAAAGGACAAGTTTTCAAGCTTTCCAAATCCAAAATGAATGTGGCCACTGAACTTGTTTTGTTGAATCCTGACTCTATGCAGAGTGGGAAAGTTTGTAAGATTATAAGGGATTTATCTTATGAACTGGTTGGAGAAGAGGATAAGTGCAACTAACTGGTTACTTGCAGATAGGTCAAATGCTTTATTAAATTTCTCAAAACTTAATTTTGTAGTTGAATGAATTGTTCTTATTCTCATCAGAAGTTTTACATCAAAACCTTGATGGCTATCTGATTCTCTCATATTTTAAAAATCTAATTCATAGGAGAAAATTTTTTTGGGAAACAATTACTTGAAAACAGACAATAATGCTGGTAAACGAATACATAATCATCATAAACTTTGAAAGCGAGAAAATGGATAAAGATGTGGGTACATGTTTATGTAGCATGGAAAACTGAAGTGTCAAAGCATTGAATTCCCTCATAATCATAACACCACAAAGAAAATTATCATCATCATTCTCATTTAATTTTGTATTCTGGAACAACAACAGTCCACGAACATGCCTCCTTTGCTGCTCTTACTCATCAATATGGCACATGTTATCTCACTTCAAACCAGTTATGATAACATGAGATATGATGCTAGTATACAAGAGCTTTCTTTTACATCATATTTGTAGTGACTTCAAAGCCTTCAAAACGTATTGAATTATGCTACAGGGAACATTGGAAAACTACTACAAAAGTTTATCATGCATCATGAATCGATTTCTAGATATAGGTGCTCTTTTCACCATACATATTGAAATATTTGATATCCCAACCTATATGTAAAAAATATAGACCATACCAAGGCTTAAACTTATTTAAAATCATTAACATAAATAAGGCCTCCCTTGCCAACTATGAGAATGAATAATTCTAGACTAGGCAACCATATAATCTCCCATATATTTTGAAATGTCTTCTTAGTATCTGGTGTGCAATATGAGGAAGAAGTGAGGTAAGGGTCATTTAAATTCATGCATGGAGACTCTTCTAGGTCTATACCATAGAGTCGTGGGTCTCCTATGAAAAACGTATTGTCCATGCTTCTGAAAAGCCAATATGAAGGCACAGGGACTTAGAGATGATTGAAGGAGACATTGAAACATTCTAATGGAGCACAATTTTGCAATTCTAGGGGAATCATCCTAGTGAGGGCATCATGGGATAGATGAAGAACATCGAGACAGGCAATACTTTCCAGTTCAGGAGGAATCACTCCAGTCAACTTATTTTGGCTCAATTCAATGTAAGCCATATTTTTTCATTTGACAATGTTTTTGGGGATACTACCAAAAATCCTATTGCCCTAGAGTTCAATCTTGTATACAAAGTTGCAATGTGCAAGGAAGGAACATTTCCTGATAAATTTGCAAAAGCTATTGAAAATATTTGTAGGATTGGTGTAGCCTATATATTTGGAGGAAGGTTGCCTTGCAGAGTATTATAAGAAACATTTACGTACTCTAGTGTAGGTGAATTAAAGAGATCAGAAGGCAAATATCTAGTAAGATTGTTCCATGACATGTCTACAAAGGACAAGTTTTCAATTTTTCCAAATCCCAAAGGATTGTGGCCCCTGGGCTTGTTTTGTTGGATCCTGACTTTGTGCAGAGTGGGACAATTTGTAAGATTATAAGGTATTTCTCCTACATACTGCTTGGGGAAGAGGATAAATGCAACTAACTAGCTACCTGCACATAGGTCAAATGATTTATTGAATTTCTCAAAGCTTGATGTTGTATTTGAATGAATTGTTCTTATTCTCAACAGAAGTTTACATCAAAATCTTGGTGGCTACCTGGTTCTCTCATATTTTAAAAATTTAATTCATAGAAGTAGATTGTTTTGTGAAGCAATTACTCAAAAACAGGAAAAAACCTTGGTAAACGAATACATAATCATCATAAACTTTGAAAGTCGGCAAACAGATATTGATGTGGGTATGCATTTATGTAGCATGGAAAACTGTGATTAATCACAGCATTCTAGATACCAATTAAGGAATAAGCTAATTCATCAACATAAAAATCCAAAAAAAAAACCAATGTCCCAAAAAATGGTTGTGTCAAAGCATTAAATGCCCTCAAAATCATACAACTACAAAAGGAGTTCTCATCATCATTCTCATTGATTTTTGTACTCTCGAATGACAACAGTCCACAAACACGCCACATTCGCTACACTTACTCATCAATATGGCACAAGTTATCTCACTTCAAACCAATTATAATAACATGAGATATGATGCTAGTATACAAGAATTTTTTTTTACATCATATCTGTAGTGACTTCAAAGCCTTCAAAATGTATTGAATTATGCTACAGGGAATGGTGGAACACTGCTAAAAAAGTTTATCATGCATCATATATCGATTTCTAGACCTGGGTGCTCTTTTCACTATACATATTGAATTTTTTGATATCCCATTTATACCTATATGTAAAAAATATACACCAAACCGAGGTTTAAACTTATTTAAAATCATAAACATAAATAGGGCCTCCTTTCCATAGCTTATTTCTTGACAAGGATTACATTGCAAGTAGTGACATTTATAGCATATTTATAATCTGAAGGATTAGCTCCAGATACAGAGACATGCACGATTTTGCTAGATACTCTTCACAATGTAGGTAGAGAATTTCAACCTCTACTAATACTGCTCTTATCCAATTAATCTCTTCTTTATCAACTCTCCACAGCTTCTTCATATCAATCACTTTTCCTCTTGGCATTTCTTCTCTATAAATTGAACTAGTTGCTCCACTTCCCACCATGTGAGCACTCTCCAAATACTCCAAAACATCTTCTATTGTAAAGCTTAGTTCTTGGAAGGTAGTCATCTTCCATTAGTCCTCTTCAAGATTTTCCCCCCTATATTTCCCACCACTGACATGACCTATAAACTAGTTATAGTAACATGTTTTTCCAACTATGAGAATGAATATTGCTAAACCAGGAAACCATATAATCTCCCATATATTATGGAATTTCTTCTTAGTGTCTGGCATGTAATATGAGGAAGCATTGTGGTAAGGGTCATTTAAATTCATGCATGGAGACTCTGCTAGGACTCTGCAATAGATACCTAGGTTTCCTATGAAAAAATTATTGTCTATGCTTCTAAAAAGGCCATCTAAAGGCACAGGGCCTGAGAGATGATTGAAGGAGACATTGAAACGTTCTAAGGGAGCACAATTCTGGAATTCTAGTGGAATCATCCCAGTGAAGGCATTATGGGACAGATGAAGAACACCAAGATAGGGAAGACTTGCCAGTTTAGGAGGGATCACTCCAATCAACTTATTTTGGCCCAATTCAATGGACACCAGCTTTTAGCATTTGACAATGTTTATGGGGATGCTACTAGAAATCCTATTGCCCTACAGTTCAAACTTGTATATAAAAATTGCAATGTGCGAAGGAAGGAAGATTTCCTAATAAATTTGCAAAAGGTAATAAACATATTTGCAGGATTGGTGTAGCCCAGATATTTGGAGGAAGGCTTCCTTGCATCAGATTATAAGAAACATGTAGGTACTCCATTATAGGTGAATTAAAGAGATCAGAAGGAAAATATCTAGTGAGATTGTTCCATGACATGTCTACAATGGACAATTTTTCAAGCCTTCCCAATCCAAAATAAATATGGCCACTGAGCTTGTTTTACTTAATCCTGACTCTGTGCAGAGTGGGACAATTTGTAAGATTATAAGGGAATTCTCTTGTGAATTGGTTGGAGAAGAGGATAAGTGAAATTAACTGGTTACTTGCCCATAGGTCAAATGCTTTATTGAATTTCTCAAAGATTAATGTTGTAGTTGAATGAATTGTTCATATTCTCATTTTAAGTTTTACATCAAAACGGTGGTGGCTACCTCGTTCTCTCAGATTTTAAAAATTTAATTCATAGAAGCAGTCTGTTTTGCGAAACAATTACTTGAAAACACACAGCAATCCTAGTAAACAAATACATAATCATCATAAACTTTGAAAGTGGGCAAACAAATATAGATTTGGGTACATGTTTATGTAGCATGGAAAATTGTGATTAATCCCAGCATTCCAGATAACAATCAACAAATAAGCTACATTGTCGACATAAAAATCAAGAAAAAAATGCATTTCCTACAAAACTGAAGAGTCAAAGCATTGAATGCCCTCAAAATCATAACACTGCAAAGAAAATTCTCATCATCATTCTCATTGACTTTTGTATTCTGGAAAATGACATTCCACAAGAATGCCTCCTTCACTACACTTACTCATCAATATGGCACAGGTTATCTCATTAATCATAATTTATTATTTACCAAAAATTGTTATTTAAATAATGCATATCTAACTATTAGATGTTTTTTCTTTTTCTCTAAGTATGTTTTCTTGATTCATTTTGTTATAAATTTAATAGGAATTTCTTAAAATCATATTTGAGTCATGTAATTTACAGAATTCTAGTACTGGAAGAGTTTAGAGCATTGAATCCATTTATGTAATTAAAAATCATTTTTAAATAACAATAAATCTTAATTTTATCCAAAATTGTATGTACTAAATTTTAGTGAGAAAGGCCAAAATTAAAACTGCCCTTCAAATTATATTTATCATAAAATTTTATCACAATATAACCTAGTGCATTAATAATTTTAATTCATAAATATACACACCATATTCATATAATGTAAAAATTATATTGGAATTAAAATAAGTTTTATTTTTAAAATATAATTATTTTATTGATAGTTGATATTGGAATTAAAATGTGTTTTGAATTTAAAATATAATTATTTTATCTATGAATTAGTTGTAAGGTTCAAATGATAAAGAAAAATATTCTTATGATAATTTATAAAAATACTCAATGAAAATACTCTTCATGCCAAAATAATAACTTAATAATATTTCAAAACTAAGAGAACAATTTATCATAAATATAATAACTAAAAATTAAAAATATATATAATTAGCATTTGCACCAAAGGAAATGTCATAAATATTTCCAATGCACTTGCAAGTATTTCCAATGACACTTGCATATGTGTTTGGATTTTGCACAAGTTTGTGCCAGAGAAGTTTTCCAAGGCTTGTGATCAATTGTAATATGCCTTTGAGGGACACATCATATTAAATTGGCAAAGGATCCTCCCAGTATCATAAAATCTCATAGTGCTGCAACCATATTGGCCTTACAGAGACATGAAAGATTATGCTAGATACTCTTCATAGTGTAGGTTGAGAATTTCAACCTCTGCTAATACTGATCTCCTCTGATTAATATCTTCTTTATCAACTCTCCATAACTTCATCACAACAATCACTTTGCCTACTGGCATTTCTTCTCTATAAAATGTGCTAGTTTCTCCACTTCCCACCATGTGAGCACTCTCCAAACGCTCCAGAACATCTTCTATTGCAAGACTCGGTTCCTAGAAGGCATTCATATTCCATTAGTCCTCTTCAAGTTTTTCCTCCCAGTATTTCCCACTACTAGCATGACCTATAAACTGGCTATAGTAGGATGTTTTTCCAATTATGAGAATGAATACTAGTAGACTAGGCAACCATATAATCTCCCATATATTATGAAATTTCTTCTTAGTATATAACATGTAATATGGGGAAGAGGTGAGTTAAGGGTCATTTAAACTCATGCATTGAGACTCTGCTAAAACTTTTCCACTGAGACCAAGGTTTCATGCGAAAACATTATTGTCTATGCTCCTAAAAAGCCCATCTGAAGGCATAGGGCTTGAGAGATGATTAAAGGAGACATTGAAACATTATAAGGGAACACAATTATGGAATTCTAGGGGAACCATCTTGGTGAGGGAACTATGGGACAGATGAAGAACATCAAGACAGAGAAGACTTGCCAGTTCATGAGGGATCATTCCAGTCAACGTATTTTGGCTCAATTCAATGTACACTAGCTTTTGGCATTTGACAATGCTTCTAGGGATAATACAGAAATCCTATTGCCCTACAGTTCAAACTTGTATACAAAATTACAATGTTCAAAGGAAGGAAGATTTCTTGATAAATTTACAAAAGCTGCTGAAAATATTTGCAGGATCGGTGTAGCCCAGATATTTGGAGGAAGGTTGCCTTGTAGAGGATTATGTCGTTGAATACATCGAGGGGCTCAAACTTATTATCCGAATAGTGCCCATATTCAATTGTAAATCTCCAATCAAGTCAGATCACACAAAAAAACATGTTCATCATTTTACAGGCCCAGACCATGGATGGGAGGCTCAGCTTCAACAACTTCTAAATACTTGTAGGATCATTCTCCATCTTCTCCCTGCTGACTCTCATCGCATGGCTGCCATTTTACGAGAGGGTAGTGGTTCCCATCACCCAATTCCTAACAAGAGATAATGAGGGCATCACCATGCTTCAGAGAATGGGGATCAAATTCACCTTTTCAACATTCCCTATGATTGTGGTTGGTTTTGTTGAAGTTAAGAGAAGGAATAATGCCCTAACTAAAATTGGAATGTTTCTTGAAATGATATTTATACCTATGCTATTTTTAGCACCTTTGTTTTTATCATTTCTTGTTGCTATTTTCAACACTCCCTCTCAACACGAAAGGGATTATCAGTCACCCCAATCATGTCTCTGTGGAACTCGAACTTGCATTTTGACAATGCCTTTGTCAAAATAGTTACATCATGTTCCTCGGTCGAAACATACAACAACAACATGATCCTCTTCACAACACAGTCTCGAAGACGATGATACCAGATATTGATGTGCTTGGACCTGTCATGAAATATTGGATTCTCAGAGAGTTTGATACAACTCTAATTATCATAGTAGATCACAGTTGGATACATCCTTTGACCAAACAATCCAACTAGAATCTTCCGTATTCAAATGGCATCACATGTTGCCTGACTAGCAGCCATGTATTTAGCCTCTGCTGAGCTAAGTGCAACTTGCCTCTACTTCCTGTTGTACCAAGAAACTATAGTTGAACCAAGGTTGAAGATTCCTCTTGAAGTGCTCTTCCAGTCTCATGGACTCCCTGCCCAATCTACATCTGTGAAGCCCTAAAGCTTCACTCCCTTTGTTCATCTGTACCACAATCCATATTGAGATGTTCCTCTGAGGTATCTCAGCACATTCTTTGCTTCCTTCTAAAATAGCTTGGTAGGTTGATCCATAGCTTGACTCAACTTTTCACCACAAAGCACAAATTTGGTCATGTGTTCACTAGATACATCAATGAACCCACAAGCTGCCGATAAACAGTAACAGCTACTACCTCACTTGAAGCAACATCCTCCTTCCTCCATTTACTAGCCAGAGGAGTTTGCATGGGCTTGCACTTCTCCATGTGGAATCGCCTAAGTATCTCATTGGCATACTTGCCCTGAGACACAAACACTTCCCCATCCTTCTGCCAGACTTCCATGCCTAGAAAGTAGTGCATAAGACCCATGTCTTTCATCTCAAACTCTCTTGCAAGGTCCTCCTTGCAAGAATTGATCAACTGATCATCAACATAAAGAATAATGATCAATGTATTACCTTCTACCATGATGTGGTAAAGGTTCGTATTTGTTTCACTCTTGGTGAAGCCCAACCCAGTAAAATAGCTACTGATATCGGTGTACCAAGGACCAGGTGCTTGCTTCAGTCGATACAAATCCCTCTTGAGTCGGCACATATGCGACCCATGATCGAAGGTCTCAAAACCTTCCGGTTGTTCAATGTACACCTCTTCCTCAATCTTTCTATTGAGGAACGCAGTCTTCACATCCATCTAAAGGATCTTCCAACCCATCTAAGATGATAGTGCCAACATCGATCTGATAGATGAATACCTTGCTACAGGAGAAAAATTCTCACCGTAGTCAATCCCCTCAACCCGTGAGAAACCATGGCCAACAAACCTTGCCTTATGTTTCTCAACACTTCCATTAACTACCTACTTTACCTTGTAAAGCCATCGAGAACTCACCACTGACTTTTCCTCTGGTCTTGGGAAAACATCCCAAACACGGTTCTGAACAATGGAGTCGTACTCCTCCACCACAAAATCGACCCAGACTGGCTGTTGCACTGATTCCTCGAATGAAGAAGGTTTGGACTCTACACACTCCCCAACCAAGGCCATGTAACCAGTGTACCGCTCGGGTGACCTTCTTTATCTGCACTGGGAAGATGGCTGTCCCATGTTCTCTCTCGCATCCAGCATCAACCTGTCAGCTTCCCTTGACTGTTTCTGCACATCTCTGGAAGACTCTGCATGAGTGGATGTCTCCACTCCCGGGTCCTCTACATGCAGTTACTCCGCATCAGTTTGAGGGTCCTCCTCCTTAGGAACTAAAAATTCCTCCTCTGCGTGCAACATGAGCTCCCTCTTAAGTGATATTCGTTGTTACACAAAAATATCGTCACCTTGATTATTTGCAGTCGGTATGGGTCTATCACCACCTATGCCAGCTTCCTCAGCAAGTATCAAACCTCAGCTCTTCAAAACAAGCTTTAGAAATGAGAGAAAGACATCAAAAAAGAAATGTAACTCTGGTTCCGCACATTCTCTCACTTTTGCCTGCGGGCCCGCACCTTTTGTTCAGAATATCTGCATACTTATACACTCTGTATGTAAAGGGGAGGGTGCGTACCCCTGTGAAAGTCAAAAGGCACAATTTTTATCTTAAAAAACTCAGTTTGGGTTAATTCTAGAGTTTTCTAGAAGGAATTTTGACGTGGATTGTTCGCTCCAAAGTGGTTCATGCATCCCATAAGAGAGGAGCTAATCCCTTGTTAAGAGGAGCTATCCCTTTGAAGGAGGATTCTATCCCTTTGAAGGAGGAGCTGGTAACTGATCTCCATTGCACTATAAATTGAGGCATTGGGTCAGTGGCCAGAGAGGTTAGAAGCTGAACTTTTGAGGGTAAATGCTAGCGAAATCAAGACTTCCTATTTGAGCTTAAGAGGAGAGATCGCATACCTTTTTGGCCCTATTAGGGAGTGAGTGAAGCTTGTCAAAGTAGAGGAGACTTCTTGTTGGACCCTGGAAGGAGCTTGTACAGCGTCAAGGCAAGTTTTGTAAGTTCTCTCTTTTGATTTAATACAAATCAGCTCGTTTTCTCAACAGTATCTCATTTATTTGTTTTCTTGGACTCCTTGACTTCATGTTAAATATGTTTTATAATACTGGTTATTCAGGTGCTATTTAATCGTTTGCCTTGTTTTTGTTTGCAGGTTTGTGACAAAGGAACTTACTTGGATCGAAGGAGCAAAGACATCCCCAAACTTGCGTTGGACATGAGGTAGGCCTTAAACACATTTGTTTTCCATTATTTATAAAGAACATTTAGATAAAGATAGTGTCTGGTTGGTTTGTTTGTCACTAGGTCTTCATTAGATTCTAGGAAGGTTTATCTTGTCCGCAAGATCGACTCATTCCGCGTGACAAAATGGTGACTCCACTGGGGACTTGATTGTTTTCCTCGTTTTTCTTTGACTTGAGAAACTTGCCTTTTTGTTTCTGTTTTTGGCTTGTTGTATGTGGACTAGGGTAGACTTAGTGGATTTAGGTTTGTTTTTTATTTTTCATTACTTTAGTAGAAGTTCGCAGTCTGCACGTGTATCAAGTGCGTACATGTACGCACTTTTACTTTGTGCACAGAGCGTACCCGCACCTCCGTAAACTCTGAACCTGCGTACCGTGCTAAAATTTTGAAATTTTGAGTTTTACTCTTTAAATTAGTTTTATCTTGTTTTTGTAGTAGTTATCCTCTGCCCATACCTGTATGTGACTGGTTGAAATCTTTCCTTGGTTTAATTTCATTAGCATTAGGGTTTTAGCTGAAATTCCTAGGACTTTTGCTTGTTGGGTTTGTTTTTCAATTTGGTTGTGTAGTGGCTCTGAGCTTAGAAGTTGTAGGGACTTCAGATCACCTTAGTGTCTACTAGCCTTCTTATGAGTCTGACCATTTATGAGATCTCCCCTTGATTGAGGAATCCGCTTTGAATTTTCTCTTTACAAAACTTCGAAAAGCTTGTGATTGAAAGTTTGGATTTTCATTTTTAAAAAGAAAACAAAATTGGTTGTTCTTGACTTATTTGTGATTCTAGAAAAATTGGTCCTTGGTTTGTTTATAGCCAAGTAAAACATCCTCAAAAAGACTTTTGTGAGCTTTTACTTCAAATAGGTTTTCATAGTTTGTAGATCTTAAGTTTGCTTTATTCATAGTTTTCTCAAAGATTTGCTTTAGTTATAATTTTGAATGTTTTTTTAAAACAATATGAAAGGTCTCTTTTGAAAAAAATTGTCTTGGTAGCATTTGAGTGTTCGAATGAAAAAGAGAATTCTTATGAAAATAATTAGTTGTCTCATTTTGAGTGCATTGAAACGAATACTCTTCTTTTGATTTGATTGTTAAGAAAGATTTGTGTTTTCAAATATTTGCATTTTCCAATTCTTTCCTAGCTAGGACTTCATTGAAGAGAAAAGATCGTTTAATCATCTTAAGTGCATTTTGTAGTGATTTTGAGTCGAATCTTTACACCACAAGTTTCATCTCCATCACCTCTTGACTTAATCAAAAACCACTAAAAATCACGCTTAAAATAAAATCAATCTAGCAATTTTTTTTGTTTCTAGGGCTCTGATACACCAACATAGCTTAGGCTAGTATCTTGGAGTAGGGAGTAATTAACTCTCCAAGATAGCAAAACAAACGAGTAGCTTTATCTTACGGTAGGAGAAATACAATTGTTGCATCTATGCTCTGGGAAAGCTCCTCTTAAAGGAGAAGCACGAGATCGTGTCCGAACCAGTGTGGGAATCAATCC
>APFE030391505.1:41392-271778 GCA_000404065.3 Pinus taeda | reverse complement strand
AGAGTACACTCTTGAAATAAAAAGTCGTCCCTGGGTTGACAATTAATGTGAGGTAATTAGGTGTTAAAAAGACCCTTTTTATCGCTCCACAACATACATAAGTATGGTGAGGAAAATTTGTGTACATCTTCTGCAACATGGTAATTGGAATATCAGGGGTCTTTACCATGGTATTGGTCCATAGTAATGAGTGTGGCAACAGTTAATTGACCTCATCAAAGAATACCAATGGAATTACTAAGGTATTAGTGTAAGGTAATCGCTAAGGCTAAAGCTATATAAGGATATGGAGATCAAAGTGTTAGGTGTGAAAGTTATGGGATATTAGTATGTAATCTGATCTGAAACAGTTGTGCACCAAGGAGCATGGAAGAAGCTCAGATGTGATAGATTTGAAAGAGTACTAATGAATATGATTTCTTGATCTATTTATGATTATAGCTAACAATGATAGATCTGTGATGATAATAATGCTATGATGTGGATATGTGAAGGTGAAGTATGCGCGATATATGTTTTGGTTGCAGTGAACATTTGACTTTGTAATTTTATAATTTTATATATGTACACTAGTTTTCATCTTAAAAGTTACATGCGTACACAAATCATATTATAAATAGTCACGTATATATTCTACAAAAGTTCAAAATCTGTACATAGGTATTAAGAATGGTAAGTGCATACATATTTGGATATCCTATGTAAAAATCACATATACATGCTAGGGTTTTGCAGTATGGGTTGTTGATGACATTTGATTAGTTCTGTTATGTTTGTTGTTATATATCGATGATGTTTCTCTCATAACAATATACATTTGACAATAATGGTTGGGTTAATTTGGTTATGGTATGAAATGTTGATTAGCGATGATGTTATTGTGTGGTGATCTATATTTGGTTTAGTAATTTGTGTGTGATTCGGTGATTGGTTTAGTGTGATAGTGATTCAGATTAAGGTGTCACTTATTTAGGATCTCTATGTAGGACTTCTTCAAGGGAAGCATGTACATATGTAGGTATCATTCAAAAGAGTAGCATATACATCCTGACATATTTTTTATCAGGGTTTGTAGTGACAGTAACTAGTTTCTATGTTAAACAGAGTATGGTTTGGTATACTTGTGAATAGATGTGCATTGATGTGATTTGATATGTATTGGTTTGATCCAGTTGCATTAATTGATGGTTATTCAGTGATTTATTTCATGATTTAGTTAGTCCAATGATTGAGTAAGTTAATTCAGTGATTGGTTTCAGAATTGATATTTGATATTGGGCTTAAATGATGGAAGTGGGTCCAACCTAAAAATATGATGAAATGTGGTCTACAATTTTGATGTTTTGAGTCAGGTGGATCAAGTATGAAATATTATGAAACATAGTCAACAAAGGTGTTGAGGGTTGGATCCTTCAGTGAGGGAGTCAAAAATTCCTTCCACTGGTAGCTGGTAAATCTATTTAGGGGGTAGGATCTCCCTTCTAGTGGGTGTTGATAAACAGGATCAAGGGGTTGGAGCTCCCTCCTAGTTGGTGCTAGAGAATGAGATAAGGTTATAACTTCCTACAAGTGGGTGCCTGCATGCTGGTATGAGTCTACTCCAGTACAAGATTATAAGATGTTTTTCATTATAATAAAAGAAGAATATAGAGAAGGTGACAACAATGGTTTTCTCCCACATTGGGTTTCCATCTAAAAGTCCTAGTGTCCTTTGTTCACATTATGAATTATGTGTTTTCGTTGATGGAAACCTACCTGATGAGTGGAAACCTACTTTATGAATTGTATCTTGATAGAAATGAACTTTTTGAATATATAAATAGGATGTGTCTACAGATGTGATAAAGTTTTTTTCCAAAGGCATAACAGTTCATAGGAACATGTATGATAAAGTTGAAAGTTCAAGAAGTATACACAGGTTTTGTTAAGAAAAGTCGTGTATACACGCAATTATCAAGAAGAAAAGGGCCGTACAATTTCCGCACCATGGTATTCTAAATACTAAGGGTCCTTATCATGGTATTGCCCTGTGGTATTGAGTCCGACAATGGATGTTTTGATCCCGTCTAAGAAAACCATCAACTCAAGTATTCTTTTTACTTGTGGTATTGGATTAGGGATAAACTATATAAGGAGATGAAGATCAAAGTGAGAGTATGTGTGAAAGTTATGGAAATATTATGAATAGTTAGATTTGAAGGAAATACGCATGTAATGGGCTATTTATGCTTTGCTTGGTCTAAACCAAGTACGCATTCACAAGTTTGATGATGCATGAGATTCAATAGATCTGAGATGACAACCGTGATTATGAGATGATCTAATTTATGTTGATATCATATTAACACGTGATATTATGTGTATGCTCAAATCTTGGCATGTCTGAAGTTCTGTGTTGCAATGAAGATTTGAGTCTGAATTTGCAGATCTATACATGGGTTTTATAGCCTACAAGGTATGTGCACATGCTCATGTGTTTATGGTAAGTCACATATGCATGGTTTGTTTCCTGAAAACCATGTACACATGTGGATATGCTTTGAATAAAGCACGTACAGAAAGTAGGGTTTTGAAGAAAAGGTTATGTGATCAGTTTTATCAGTTTTGATGTGTTTCTAATGTCTGTAAATGAAGTATTCTTGATGATCTAGGGTTAAAAAATGGTTTTTTGGTTATGGATTGACTGATTAAATAATTTTCAAGTTACTTTCTCATTGGGATTGAATATCATAGAACCGTATGTGATTAGTTAAGAATGATGCAGTAAATCTATTTATGATCCAGTGTTTGTTCTAGAATAACATTGGTCCAGTTTTCAGGTTTCAATGGTTTATGATTTCTACAAAAGTATGCTTAATGAAAGGCACATACACATGATGTTTTGATATTGCAAATTAGCATACATATTTTGATATATGTTTAATAAGGATTTGCAGTAATAGAAACGAGTTTCTCTGATTGTAATATGTTGTTTGGTATTATGGTTACAGTGATATGACTATAATGATTGAGTTTCAATGTTTGGTTGCTTTATTCATGTCATACATTGATGATTGAGTTACAGCGATAATTTCCAGTTTGATTATTGGTATTGAGTTTAAATGTTGATGAAACGTGGCCTACAAGTTGTGAGGTTGTGTAATAGCTGGATCTAGTATGAAAATTTATGAAACGTGGTCCCCAGAGGTAAGGGAATTGGAGCTTCCTTGCAGTGGTACCTAGTAAATCAAAATAGGGGGTTGGAGCTCCCTTCCAGTCATGGATGGAGAACGAGCGAAGGTTGTAGCCTTTTGTAGGTTGGTGTCTGCGTACTCGTATAAGTTTATGCTAATACAAGATTCAGGGGGTTGGAGCTCCCTTCCAGTAGGAGATGGATAACGAGTGAAGGTTATAGCCTTTTGTGGGTGGGTGACTGTGTTTTGGTATGAGTCTGTGCTAGTACAATATTGTAAAAATTTTTCTTTGTATTAAAAAGAAGACATAGACGACAACAAAACATGGTTTTTTCCCGCATTAGGTTTCCACCTTAAATTCTGGTGTTCATGTGTCTTGAATATGTGTGAGGGTTTATTTTGTTCTTACTACACATGGTTACTATCTATTTAATGTTTAATGAGGTATTGATGCTTTGGACCAAAATATATAGAAGATGAATAACTAAAACGTAAGTTTACTTGATATATGTTACTTGTCTTAAGAACAATCACATACACACATAGGTTCCCTTCTGTAAATTCCCATACATATATTAGGAAATGAAATTGGAAAGTTTCATTATTTTGAAATATTGATTCACCCCACCCTAGTATTTTTCCCAACAATTGGAATCAAAGCATGTCCTTTGGCAGAAGCTTGATTGCTTGAAGGATATCCGTCAAGATGGGTAGTCACAAAGGATTATTTTCTATCATACCTCCTATTATTAATGGAAGTAACTTTGTCTTTTGGAAAGTTAGGATGAGAGCATACTTGCAGGCACTAGGAGATGATGTGTGGGAAATCGTTGAAAGTGTATATCAATTTCTAGTCTTTGTTCCTTCAGATAGTGCAAGAAAGATACAATATGGAACTAATGCAAAAGATGTAAATGCCATCATGGGAAGTCTGGCTGAGAGAGAGTTCATGAAGGTACTGTAGCTAACACATCAGAGGGAACGTGGGATGAGATTATCCAAAGTTATGAAGGCGACACCAAGGTAAAAAGTGTTAATATTCAAACATTAAAAATATGTTATGAGACAATGAAAATGCATGATGATGAAAACATTGCAGAATTTTTTCATATAGTAGGTGAAGTTGTGAATTCCATGAGAAATCTTGTTGAAGAAATAAAAGATGCTTCTATTATTGAAAATATTTTGAGATATATAACTCCAAAATTTGAAACCAAAGTATCTTCTATTGAAGAAATGTAGCATCTGAAAAATCTCACTCTTGATCAACTCCATGGAATATTGACAAAATTGGAGATGAGGAAAGATAGTCCTTCAGATATGAGAGAAGAAGCCTCCAAAGCTACTGCAAGAGGAAAATAAAAGGAAGAATTAGGGTATGTATCAGAAGAAGAAGAGGCAAAATTTGTAAAGAAACTCCAAGTGGGTACTAGAAGATTCATAGGTAAACTTCCTGTCAAATATTTTTTGTGTGGTAGAGTTGGTCATTATGCTGCTAAATTTCCTTATAAAGAAAATCAAGAGAAATTAAAAGAAGCTCCCAAAAATAAATAAGAAGAGGTTTGAAAACAAAATAAGTTTTTATACACATGAAGACAATGATGATATTTAAAATGGTGAAGAAGGTGAGTTTGATCAATATTGTCACTTACTTATGGCATTTGAAGATAAAAGTAATAATAAGTTTCATGGTATAGAATAAAAGAGAATTTTTTTAGAACTTTGACAAGAATATATCAGATGTAGTAACAATTACAGATGTTAGAAAATATTCAAGTTTAGGAGCAACCTACTTTCTAATGATCAAGAATGAAGAAAACGAAGCGTCATCACATATGGGGTTTTTGAAAATATGATCCATTTTATTTTTTATGCAACAATGACAGTGATGATGATAGTGAAACCACTGAGCTTGCACTTATGAATAAAAGTAAAAGTAAGCCTCTTGAAGTAGCAGATAAAGGCAAGTCAAAGTAAATGAATGATGAATATGTGCCTATACTAAGGAAAGATAATTATCAATAGTTTAAATGAAAGATAAAGTATAATCTAATGAATCTGTTTGGCATCTAGTCTGCAATGGTTACACCAAGTTTCCTCCATCCAAAAAATAAGTCCAAAAGAACAGTAAAGCTTTGAGTAACATCTTTTGTATAATATCTACTTCAATATTGAATAAAGTTATGCATTATACTACTCCAAATGAAGTGTGGGATAAGCCACAAATAATACATGAGGAAGTCCCAGGTAATCCTATATCTAACAATATATCCAAAATAACAAATGGAGTTGTTGATTCAAAACAAGACATGTTAGAAGAAATTTTTGATCTTAGAACAAAGCGTGATCTTGTTTTGAAAGAGATTGTTAATCTTAAAGGTAAGTTGCAGGCTAATGATAACAAGGATCATGTTGGCATGGTATCTAACCAATATTATGAAGGCCTTGAAGTTGAGATCATCTACTAAGAGAAGATCTTGAAAAATCAAATAAGCGGAATGAAGAACTACTTTAAGAATTCAAAGAACAAGAAAATGAGCTCCAAGAAGAGATTCCAAAACTAAAAACACAAATGGAGGAAGGACTAAAGATTGAATAAATCATGAAGAATAAATAGCTAGGAAAGGAAAAACAATAACAGGTTAAGGTAAATATTTGAAAAGGTAAATTAGAAGAAAATGATAAACATTTATGATTTCAAGATAGTACTAAGATTTTGGATAGTATTCCTAATAGTCAAATGTCTCCTGCCATGAAATATGGTCTTCATTTTCATGAATATATTAAAGGAGAATCTAGTTCACAGGCTAAGGCAAGGAATTCTAATGCAAAATCTAAATTGTTGAACAACGAGATACGAATTCAACCTCATCAACAAACAAGGAAAGAAAATCTTCAAAGAAAATCATTTACTCCTAACTATAGAAGTGTTAATCTATTTTCTCCTCTGGTTGAATGTTCTATATGTCATACTTTTGGACATCTTGTAGCCAATTGCAAAATTAGAATGTTTCAAGCTAATAATCGTCTTACAGAGAGATCATCAGCTTCCAAGTACTTTAAGGGATATTGTTTTGCTTGCAATATGTTTGGTCACAATGTCATTGATTGCAATAGAAGGAATATGAAACATATAACATGTTATTCTTGTAACATGTTTGGGGATGTAGAAAAAAAATGCATGAACAAGTCTATGGATCGCCACTAACAACATGGTAAGCAACCAGATAAGAATTTCAAAAAATATAAAAAATATGGATCCACCAATAAGCAAGAAAAAGAAAAACAAATAAGGTGTGGTCTTGCTTTCTTCTCATTTGAAGATGAAGATGGCTAGTACATAGATAGTGGATGTTCTCATCACATGACTAGAGATAAGATTAAAATGGAGTCTCTCAAGATGAACCATCATGGTAATGTTATTCTTGGAACTAACGTGCCAACAAAAGTTCCAAGACAAGCTAAAGTCAAAATTAATAAAATTAGAGAAACAACTAATGATTTATTAGTTCAAGGGCAGAAGAAGAATATTCTAAGTGTAGGAAAAATGGAATATAAGGGAAATATAATTGTGTTTACATCAACCAAGTGTGAGGTTATGGATGAAGTAACTAAAAAAGTCATAATAAGAGGATATAGGAATGGAGACAAATTGTATGTGTTTGAAGAATGAAATTCTCATAGATATGAGTAAGGTTCAAACTTAGAGTAAAATAAGATGGTGCTTATTGCATTATCTTATCCCTGAATGATATTTATAACATTGACTGCAGAAGTGGTGAGAGGTACTTGACCTCATGAAAATTTAAAATGATGACCAGGTCTTCAGGGTCAATCTCAGGGGGAGTAATACATGTTTATTCTCATGGTTGTTTTTGTTTTTTTTATGTTGCTTATACTACTAAAAGTAGCTCTAGTGTAGTAAGAGTGCATAGATACATACATAACAGATTCAGGGGGAGATGAAAGTGTGAAATTTCAGTATTTCTCTTTATGTACATGGATCTTATGAAGACAAGTCGCGTGTATATGTGAGTTATGAACTAAAAAATCGTTTATATTTTGGTAACATGAAGAAACAATGGGACAGACTCAGACAAGGGGTTTGATATGCTTAAGTCAATTATCCATTGGCTTTTCTTTTCTGATGGTTAAATATCTGATAGTGAACAATTGGCATAGGTTTAGAGGGAGAATTTTCTATGCTTCCAATAATGCATTGTTCGCATTATGTTTGCTTCATACATAATGATTCTTTGGTGATGCTTCTTATCTTGATGAACTTCTCAAATGATGAACTTGTTGATTATGTCTACTTGAGTTTCATAATTTTGAAGAAGTGGTGTTGATGTGATAATTCTTCTTGTGAAGAATTTGGGCTAGGAAAATGATGTTACTAAAACATGGTTATATGCTACTGCTACATCTATTGGATGATACTTGGAAACATGGCATATTGAAGAATGATGCTACTCTATCTTATCTTACTCTATGATGATATTATTGGTCCTCACTTATGATATTTTGGTTGCATACCAAGTCATATGTTGATGATATTGAAGCTACATTGTTCTATCCTACATATTGATGATGAGTTGTTATTTACAGATGCTTATGGTACAGATCAGATATAGTGTATGATAGTTGTTGATGAATATCATGGTCTTATTGAGGTCTTTGTTCTTGATTATAAATGTATTATCTATCATTTTATGTAAAGGTCATGTAAAGACCTATGATGTAATCATTGTAAAATTTAGTCATGTATGGACTATTGTGGTCAATTCCTTTTGGATATGTGATGTAATTTGTAACCACACTATGTTTGGGAAGTTTGATGTAATAATGATGTCAAATATGTTAACCCATTGTGATTGGTTGATTGATCTAATTTTGATTCCTTGGTGATAAGACAAGTCATATGAGTCATAGAGTCATGTACTTCATTGTACATCTATCAAAAACTTTACTCTATGCTCAGGGGGAGCATGATCAGTGTTCATACTCAGCAATTCAAATATGGAAGTCTTCATTCAACATTGGTCATCCCTTTACCCTTGATCTCAAAGGGGGAGAGTAAATTGGTGTTTAGCCTGTCCTGGTGCTTGGATTGATGTGTTTTATAGGCTTTGGTGACCAAACATCAAAGTGGTTTCCATCAAGTCCAAAGGGGGATATTGTTGGCATTATGAATTATATGTTGTCCTTGATGGAAACTTACCCGATGAACGACAACCTACTTGATGAGTTGTCTCTTTATGGAAACCTACTTGTTGAAGATATAAATAGGATGTGTCTATAGATGTGACAGAGTGTTTTAACAAAGGCATAAAAGCTAAGAGGTAGAGGTATGGTAAAGTTGAAAGTTCAAGAAGTATATGCAAGTTCTGTTAAGAAAATCCGCGTACACACATGAGTATGAAGAAGCAAAGGTGCGTATAGTTTCCACACCATGTTATTCTAGATATAAAGGGTCGTTACCATCATATTGCCCTATGGTATTGAGCCCAACAACAGATGTTTTGATCCTGCCTAACAAAACCATCAACTGGACTATGGTTTTGACCTCTTGTATTCGATAAGGGCTAAACTATATAAGGAGATGAAGATCAAAGTGACAATATGTATGAAAGTGATGGAAATATTATGAATAGTTAGATCTGAAGCAAATATTCATGTAATGGGATAATGATGCTTTGCTTGATCTAAACTAAGTATGCACCCATTAGTTTGATGATGGATCAAATCCAATAGAACTGAGATGACAATCATGATTATGATATGACCTAATTTGTGTTTATAGAGTCTTAACACATGATTTTTTGCATACGCCAAAATCTGGTTATGTCTGAAGTTTTGTATTGCAACGAAGATTTGAGTCTGAATTTAGATATCTGTACACGAGTTTTATAGCCTACAAGGCACATACACACGCTAATGTGTTTCTGGTAAGTTGCGTATACGCGAGTTTGTTTCCTGAAAACTACGTACACACGTGGATATGATTTGAAGAAAGCGCATATAGAAAGTAAGGTTTTGATGAAAATATTTTCTAATCAATTTTATCAGTTTTGACGTGTTTCCGTTGTCTTCAATGAAGTCTTCTTGATGATATGGGGTTAAACTATGATGCTTTGGTTATGGATTGTTTGATTAAAGAGTGTTGAAGTTACCTTCTGATTGTGATTGAAGATAATATAAAGTTCTGTGGTTGGTTTAGAATGATGCAATAAATCTGTTTATGATTTAGTATTCATTTCAGAATAATAGTGGTCCAATTTTCAGGTTTCAGTGGTTTAAGATTTGTACGTGGGTATCGTTAATGAAAGGCATTTACACACATGGGTTTGCTACTGTAAAGTAGCATACATATTTTGACAGATGGTTATAAGGGTTTGTAGGAACATAATCTGGTTTCTGTGACGTGTAGTATATTGTTTCATATTCCAGTTACAATGATCTGATTGTTCTGGTTGGTTGGTTGAGTTTTTGGTTAATTTAGTGATTGGTTTCTTCAATTAGGTCAAAGATTGATGATTGAATTATAGTGATAAGTTTTAGTTTGATGATTGATATTGGCTTAAATGTTGTTAGTGTGTCCAATCTGAACATTTCATGAAACATGGCCTACAAGTTGTGATTTTGTGTAGTAGGTGGATCTAGTATGAAAATTTATGAAACATGGTTCCCAAAGGTGACGAAGTTGGAGCTTCCTTCCAATGGTTGTTGGTAAATCAGATCAGGGGGTTGGATATCCCTTCCAATTGTAGATGGCGAATGAGTAAAGGTTGTAGCCTTCTGCAAGTTGGTGCCTGTGTACTGGTATAAGTTTATGCTAATACAAGATTCAGGGGGTTGAAGCTCCCTTTAAGTAGGAGATGTAGAATGATTGAAGGTTGTAGCCCTTTGTAGGTGGGTTCCTGCATAGTGGTATGACTCTACGCCAGTACAAGATTGTAAAATATTTTCTTTATATTAAAAAGAAGATAGAGATGAAAAATATAGGTGGTTTTTTACCACATTGGCTTTCCACCTTAAATCCTAGTGTTCATGTATGTTTCTTACATGTGATGGTTTATTTTTTTCTTACTGCACATGGTTACTATCTATTTAATTTTTAATGAAGTACTCATGCACTGGATCAAAATACACAGAGGATGAATTAAATAAAAATCAAGTTTACTAGATATATGCTAGTTGCCTTAAGAATAGTTGCACACACACGTGGGTGCCCTTCTATAAAGTCATGTACATAAATCATAAAATGAAATTGGAAAGTTTAATGATTTGAAAACATTGATTCACGCCTGTCCCCCACCCCCCCCTCAATATTTTTCTTGACATCCTCATATGTTGTTGTGTTGCTTATGTTTGATGGCTTATTATGTTGTTACTACTCATGGTTACTATTTAATGAAGCACTGATACACTAGTTAAAGTAGAACAAAAGATGAAATATATGAAAAGTTAGTTAACTAGATATACATTGTTTTCCTTTACTAAGGTCGCGTACAAACATTGTCTTACTAAATGATAGTAGCTTACATAAATATGAATAAGAAATTGAAAAGTTTAACTGAGGTTAAAATTAAGCAAATTCTTTTGGTAGAAATCAGATAAGAGAAATTTTTGTCCAAGCCATTTCGAACCAACAAGTGTGGCTCATCATTAAGACCATATGAAGAGGGAGACCATGGCAAAGGCTTAAATAGAGAGAAATGTAGAGACAACTATATTTGAGCAATAATATTTAAATTATGATATTAATTTATTAATATATTAAAAGAAAATATTCTTAAGTAATGACTATATTAAACGGCCAGGATAAATAAAATATAGAGATTCTGCCGCTTTCAGCAACATCAGAGAAGACGACAAAGCTAGGGTTTCAGGGCTATTGCAAAGGCAAGTCTCCATGGAAGAACGTAAAGGAGGGAGCTCCACTCCCTCCTACAAACAGGTTGTGACTAGCAGGGGTAAAAAACCAATGGAATATGATAGAGGCCCTTCAATGGGAAGGAATATGAACAGTGGAGAGGAACAAGATGAGCAGAAGTCAAAGGAGAATAACATCACTAAAGAAAATGAGGAAGAAGACACGGAATAGGGAACAAAAAATAAAGCACACATGGGTCCATGTAAACCCAAAGCTGCAGTTACTCCCAGAGACATTTTAAATAATCCGGCTCTGCAAGCGCATAGGGACCACATGCAAACTTATGCTATCATTTGTAAATTCATGGATTTATGGCCCACTGAAAAAGATTTACAAATGTGGATAAAATATCACTAGAAACCAAAAGGAAGCATTGACCTACACCTTGGGTCAAAGGGTTTCTTCATCGTGGTATTTGCAAACATCGAAGATAAGGACAGAGTTTTTGGAGGGCCCTACTTTTATGCTGCAGTTGGGCTCTATATCAGATCTTGGATCATGAATTTTGTTCTGGAACGTGAGACCTTTACTTTGGTCCCAGTTTGGGTAAGACCCTATTCTCTTCCTCTTGATTACTGGCAAACAAAGTCCTTATTTTCCATAGGAAATAAGTTAGGATGTTTGTCAAAGCTTCTGAAGTCACTAGAAGGGGAAAGTACACCTCTTTGCTAGAATATGTGTGGATATGGATCTCTCCAGAGCTCTACCAAATGAGGTAATCTTGGAAGTATTTGATGAAGAATGGGTACAAACTATGGATTATGAACATATTCCTTTCAGATGTCGCAAATGCCATGAGCATGGGCACCTATTCAGGGACTACCCTCTCACTAAAATAGAGAATAAGAGTAAAGCTAACACAATGAAAGTTTCTGAAAACTTTCACAATGTGGAAAACAAAGGAAAAGGAAGTAAGAGGGGCCAAAGATACAAAAATTAGAAGGGCAACAAGCCAGTCAAAACAGGTTCCAAGTTCTTGAAGAGGAAGAAGGGATAACAAATGCAGACCAGACGAAGGGAGAAGGTTTAATGGAGGGGGGGAAAGAAGAGGACAGGGAAAAAACACCAGATAAACATTAGCAGATAGAAACTATGGCGAGTGATGTATAAATGGAGATGGATCATGAGATGACCCAAAGTGAGATGGAAATGGAAGACCAAGAACTTCAGGAGATTCTTAAGAAAGAGAATCTAGATCTGGATGATTTCTTGATTCAAGGAACCAAGGAAGGGATAGACTCTTTACCTCCAAAAGAGTTCAGCAGAGTCCAGTAGTTATTTATATGGAAAACCCAAAACAAAGGGCCGAAGAGGCACAAAAACAAGGAAAAGTAGAGTAGCGAAGGGGTAAAAATGGTGAAAACCACACCAGGATTAGCACCCAAAAACCCAGGAAAGAAAAGAGGTAGGAAAAAGAAGAACAAACTATTGATGGAATGTGGAAAGCTAATAATAGACTCAGGTAAGATGAAAGACCTAACTAGCTACTCCTTTACCAATCTTTCATAATGAAGTTCACTTCTTGGAATATTAGATGTCTAGGTAGTAAAAGAAAATAGAGACTAATTAGTAATAGAATGAAACAAACAACATTGGATGTGATCTTCATCTAGGAAACCAAATGTTCCATTCAAAAAATAAAAGAGATTCAAAGAAAATGTCTCAATCGTTATGAGTTTCTGGAAGTCAAAGTAGAGAATACAGCAGGAGGTATACTCACCCTTTGGAATCCAAAAAAAAATAGACATTATAGATGCTGAGGCATCTAGAGAATATTTATCAGTGGTCATGCAACCTGTAGGAGATAAGGAAACCTACCTGGTCACAAATGTTTATGGCCCCCAAAGACTGGAAGGTAAACTCAAGTTTCTAGATTCTCTGGAGAATCTGGGAGATAGACATTTAGGCATTCCATGGATCTTGGGAGGTGATTTCAACATGATCATATCACTTTCGGAGAAAAAAGGGGGAACCAGAGTTCTAAGTAAAGACTCTATTAAACTTCAAACTTTTATAGATATTATGAAGTTAGTGGATATTGTAACGAGGGTAATTGCATCTTTACTTGGAACAATAAAAGAGGAGGAGAGTCTCAGGTGGCTTCAAAATTATACAGATTCATGATCTCAGAGGACCTTATGCTTAATGACAAGGAAATATCAACAAGAATTCTCCCCTTTGGAGGCTCAGATCACTGGCCGATTCATCTGGAGGTGAAAAGTATTGGTACCCCCAGAACAAACCTTTTCGATTTGAAAATATCTGGCTTTCCCATCCAGATTTCATCAGCAACATAGCCAAATGGTGGTCAGAAGATTTGAATATTCAGGGCACAAGAATTTTCCTTCTTCAGAAAAAGAATAAAACACATCAAGCTTTGGCTTAAATATTGGAATAAGAACGAATACGACATTATTTTTGAGGCAAAAAAAGTTGTGGAGGGTAAAATGCAGGAACTCAACCAAGCCCTTATCGTAAATGGATTTGATGAAGCTAGAAATGATCAAGCTACCAAATATAATCAATACTGGGAGAATTTATGTAAACAAGAGGAAATATTTTGGAGGCAAAAATCTAGGGTTCAATGGATCAAAGAAGGAGAAGGCAATACTAGATTTTTCCGCAGATCCACTATGGCGAACAGAGCGCACAATAGAATTTCATTGATCAAGGATGAGGGAGGTAATCTTCAAAACTCTCATGAAGAGATAGAAGTTGTACTTGTTAAGCACTTTCGAGGCATAGCCAAGGAAACCTATTATAACAAAGAAAACTCCATTAGGGACTTCACTAGACATATACCTAGGCTGGTGTCCAAAGAGGACAATTTCAACCTAAACAAGCCATTGACCGAAGAAGAGGTTAGTGAAGTGCTCAAAGAAATGCAAAACGGTAAAGCACCTAGCCCAGATGGTTTCAATGTATATTTATTCAAGGCTTGCTAGAATATTGTAAAACGGAATATTCTGAATGTAGTAAAAGATTCTAGGATGAATAGAACTATTTTGAAAGCACTGAACACCTCCTTCATTGCCCTAATCCCTAAACAGGAGGCAGCCCAAACTCTTGACAATTTTAGACCGATAGCTTTATGCAATGTGGTTTACAATATAATATCAAAAGTGGTGGCCAATAGACTCAAACCTCTCCTTCCTACCCTTGTTTCTGTGGAACAATCTGGGTATGTGGAAGGAAGGAAAATTCTTAATAATATCATTCAAGCACATGAGGTGGTACACTCTCTAACTAGCAATAGAAAGGCTACTATGATCATGCAATTGGACATTGCCAAGGCCTATGATAAATTGAATTGGAACTATATCAGGAAAATTCTTATTGCTTTTGGGTTTGATCACAATTGGGTGAGATGGGTCTTGGCCCTGGTTACTTCCTCCAGCTTCTCAATTTTGTTCAATGGCTCTCCTTCTTTATTCCTTCTAGAGGCCTCAGACAAGGGGGCCCACTCTCTCCCTTTCTCTTCATCCTCATGATGGAAGGACTGGGTCGGTCTATCAAGCATGCAAAAGAAGTTGGTAAGATCAAAGGTCTCCAACTTTCTTACAGGGGACAAACTTGGACTCATCAACAGGTTGTTGACGACACCATGCTACAGGGAATCCCCATAGTCAAAGAAGCTCTCTCATACAAATAAATCCTAAATGACTTTGCCAGGGCTTCAGGTATGGAAGTTAATCTCTCCAAATCTAAGATTTTTTTCTTCAATACTAATATTGCTATTCAGAGGAATATTGCTAAAATTATGGGCTTTCAAAGGGAATCTCTCCCCTCAATATATTTGGGAGTTCCTCTAATTGCTAAGCCATTACAAAAGAGCATCTGGGAGCTGGTGATTAATAAATTTTAAGATAAAATAAGGAAATGGACTATGAGGGCCTTAAACTTGGCTGGTAGGTTGGTGCTCACAAAGGTTGTTCTTTAATCAATCCTAGTTTTCATGCTATCTGCTCTCCCTGCTCCTAAAGGAGTCTTTCATCTATTCAGAACCATATGGAGAGAATTTCTTTGGGGAAAGGGGGAAGAAAAGAAGAAATGGGCCTTGGTAGCCTGGGAAAAAATCTGCAAACCTAAAAACCATGGGGGTCTTGGTTTGGATGATCCTGAAATTTTAAGCAAGGCTTTAGGGGCTAAATTATGGTGGCTCTAGATAAAAGAACCAAAGGCTCAGTGGGCTATAATTTGGAAAGAAAAATATGCCATCTCATGGCAAAGCAATGACCATATACGTATGGATGGAAATATTAAGGGATCGCACATTTGGAACAAGGCCTGGGAAAACAAAGGCCTAGTCTAAGATAACGGCTTCTAGGAAATTAGAGAGGGAGACTTAGCTCTGTTCTGGGAGGACAGATGGAAACAAGAACCCATTCTGTTAAAAGAGGAATTGAAGGACCTTAAGGTAGAGGCAGATACTAAAGGACTATCCAAAGTAAAGTATCTCTGGGATCAAACCAACAGTATAGGAAAATGGAGAATATGTGGGAAATTTGATTTCAGGGATGGCGGCCCCTTAAAAGCTAAAGCTAAAATGCTAATGCAAGAGTTATCAAAGGAAAATTTTAGTGTCAGGAGGGAAGGACCAGTTGAGATGGGGCAACAACAATGAGGGTACCTTTAATATTAAGGAAGCAAAAGTCATTCTCCTTGGTTTGACCTCCCAGGCTCTGGACAAAGTGTGGCAAAGACTATGGAGGCATCAAGGTTGGATGAAAATTAAACTCTTCATGTGGCTGGTCCAACATAGGAAGATTTTGACTTGGAATAATATTTGGAAAAGGGGTGTTCTAGGACCTTCCAGATGCCAACTATGTGAAGCTCAAGAGGAAACAATGGAGCACCTTCTCAACAATTGCACCTTTACCTCCAGGTTGTGGGATTCTTTTGCCACCATTTTCCAACAGTCAGATAGGGACAAAGGGAGCATCATCAACACACAAAACAAGTGGAGAAGCAATTTTTTGAATAATGAAGTTCTTGGATTAGCTTGGGCTCTGACGCCAAGCTTCATTATCTGGAATATTTGGAAAGAAAGGAATAACAAAATATTCAAGGAAGTAAAAAAAAAAACATCCATTTACCTTTTGAAACAGATCTTAAAATAGCTTAAAGAGACGGTGGGTACTATAGCTAGAAATCTCCCTAAGAATCCACCTTCGGCACCAGAATGGAGGATTCTCTATCATCTAGGGTTGCAGGGTCTCATTCCTTAGGGCTTGGATAGGAAGATTCTCATTAGAGACTTTGAGATTGATTTTTGGCACCCCCCCAAGGGTTCTTTGAAATTCAATATTGATGGTGCCTCAAAGGGAAACCTGGGTACTGTGGGTCATGGCGGTGTTTTAAGAGGTGAAAGAGGAAATATTTTGTTCATCTTCTATGGACACCTAGGGAGAGCCACCGACAATATGGCAGAAGTTATGGCTATGGAGCAATGATTACATAATGAGTCTCTCTCTCTGTGGCCTGATTTTCTAATCAATGGCCTTTTCCTTTCTTTCCCGTAGGCTTATAGTCAACCCTATCTAATCTCTGAACTCCAAATCTCTAACTAACTGACTAACTCTCTCCATGCCTTTTAGGCTTGCATTTATACAAAAGGTTCTGTAACCCATTTCTTAGTTTAGATCCAAAACCTTCTCAACAAAATCCTAAAATCTCTTCTTTATCTCTAAGGATCCTCTCTAATCCACAAAATCAACAACTAATTCCTAATCTAAGCTTTATCAATCCTTATGAACTCTCAGCTATCCTAATTCTCTCATGTTCTCCAACATTTGAGAACATTTACAAAATACTTCAATATTTAATTAATTCCTATTCCAAATCACTCAGAATGTTAATAAATACATGAATTTGATACATAGGAATCCAACTTCCTTGAAAACAAAAGACCCCTTAAGTTAACTAGAATACAATGAAATTGTTGAGTTGGATGTTCCTACATCAGACTCCCAAGGTTAAAATAATCATGATCTCCAGATCATGTGCTCCCAACCTTTTTCCTCCTGGATCCCATAATTTGTTCTGCAATTTGTCTTTGGTTGTTGTTGTTGTTGTTTGTTGCTATTCTCCAGGTCTCCACACTTTATGTTGCTTTGCCCCACTAGTTATGCTTTCATAGTCTGCTATTGTCTCTCTTGCTAATGCTTAGCCTTCTTACTGTTGTTTTCTTATGAGGCACCTTCATCATCAATCTTATTATTCTTTCAATCTCTATATCCAATTTATCTTCTGACTAATAATTACTTTGCCATTTGTTGTTGTACTCTGTCCACTCATCTTCAAACTATTGTTTACTCTCTTCTCTTTGAAGTTGTAGGATTCTTACTGCTGCCCTTTCATCCTTACCCTCTTGTGACTTTCCAAACAACCTTTGTTCAATATTTATAAATTTACTTTCAAAAAATAAATTGTCCTCCAATTTCCTTTGTGCTTGATTCCTCTCAAATACATCGCTATATTGTTCATCAATTCCAACATATTTTCCTTTCTCTTCCTTGATAACCCTCAGTAATTTTCCTTCACTTCCTTGACTAATTCTGAAAATCAATTTAACTTCTCCAAGCATGGTATCTTCATGCTTTTCATCTTCCTCATCAGTATGTTTGTCATGGCAACTTCCAGTCTTCTTCAGTTCTAAAACTGACTCTTCAATTTGAAACATGTCTGCCTCATCTTCATCAAATCCTGTAATCATAAAACAATTATCAGGATTAAAAATATAAGACCTCATTGCCTTTTCCTTTTTTGGCAACATCTCAGTATGTTGCTTTGAGTTTTCCTTCAATTCCTTTGTCAACATGTCAGTATGTTGATTTAAACTCTCCTCCATATCATCTGTTTCAATGATACCTTTATGCTCTGGTTCACAATAATGAACTCCTCCTTCTATAATGTCAATTTGTTGAACTTTTATTACCATTCTCTTTTCCTTATGATTTTCATTACGATAATTTATTTGTCTTCATTTTTCATAAATTTATCCTGAGTATATATCCTCTGCTTTTCCAAAATTCTTCTTTGAAAGTCTAATTTTCTATATAACTAAATAATTTCTATTAAAATAGAATTTGGCAATTTTACACAATTTTCCATACCTTCCTTTGTTATTGACCAATCATCAAATGGCCTTTCTCCCTTTGCTAAATCTTTTGCATAGACTTCTTCTTTCTTCAATTATGTGGTTGTATTTTCTTTATCTCGAGACAAATCTGCGTCCCCTTCTACTTCAATACACTTTGCCTTGTTATCTCTCTATAAACCTTCTTCAAGAGCTATCCTTGCTTAATCATCTGCATTAGTATTCTCTTGCATTTGTTCTTCATCAATAACATTAATCAAATTCGTTAGATTATCTCTCTGAGACAATATTCCTTCATTCTTCATCAGAATAAGATCTTGATCTTCCATCTCTATGACAACTTTAAATGACTGTCTTCTCTCACTAAGTAACTCATCCATAGACTCTTTCTGTTGTAACCAGTCAAATTCTTCCTCTTCTGAGAAATTTCCTTTGTCACCTTTTACTTCAAGATCTTCATCCATCCTGAATACATATTCACAATTTTACTTTTGTCCTATAATACATGCAATCATACACAAATTATCAGCTTTAAAAACATAAGACCTTGTGGTCTCACTTGATTCTTCAGTCATCATATCTCCTTGTTGTTCTAAATCCTTCATATGATTCAACCCCTCTGTACATTCCTTCTCTATCTCTTCATTACTTTCAGAAAGTAATGGACCATATTCAGGTTCACATACATACTCATTTAATATGAGTAACTCTTCCTCTATTTGAGCATTCACTCTTTGCTCCCATTTTACTTGCAATCTATGTCATTTGAATCTCCTTTTCATGATCCACCCATGCCTCTGGTCTTCCTTATTCATCTGCAACATCTCTATCAACAACTCAAGATGGAAATTTATCTCAGCTTTCTCTCTTTTGTAATGACCTTCAGTAGTCATCCTTTCTTGTTTTGTGAACTTTACCTATTCACCTTTGAACTGCACCTAGACTTCCCTTTCTAGCGAGCATCTATACTTGCCCTTCATCAAGCTTTTCCCCTTAACTTGATCTATGGTTATCTACCTCTGGAACCATATCCTTGTCAAGCTCCTCTTGACTCATATGTTTCCTGCGGATTGCTTTAGCACCCCTTTCCTTCTTCTTGTAGCCTTTTTCTGAACCTTCCATATGACTTTTCATAGTCACCTTCTCTTCTATGTGAGCTTCTACACCTGCAAACAATCAACTTCCTTCTGAGTTGATCTTCTCACCAAGCTTCTCCTCTATCTGTATCTCTTCCAAGCCTCAGTTGGAATAAGGTTTTCCTACAATCTCTAAGAACTTCCAAAATTTCTTCCTACAGTTTTACTATTGTAGTCTTGTGCCAAAATTTGCCATTCATTCAACTATTGCAAACTTTCATACCTTTGTAATCAATTTATGTCTCATTTGGTTGTCTCCTGCAAACATGCAACGTTTGCACCCCCTTGATCTATTTCAATCTGTAAAATATCATTAATTAATCAAAACTTATGCATTCCTTCTTCCCAACATCACCTATATTTAGGATCTCCTTATCTGTTGGTCTTTACCATTCCTGTGAATATGATTCTACAGTTCTGTCTTTGATCTTCATGCTTCCACTATGAATTCTTTCAACATACAGTTGTTGCCACAACAATCAATCCTGAATAGAGCTTCTCCATATCTCAAACAAGACTTCAATCCACATCAATTTGGATCTCATTCCTAGAATGATCAAAATGCGTTCTTGTCTTTGAACAATGCTCTGAATATAAACCTCAACAAATTAGAATTTACCCATAACTTTATTTGCTTTATAAGCATCTATTTCACCAACAATATCTAATCATAACATAGTTCATAATTCTGCATTAATGGTTTGAATTTCAACAATACAATACCCTAAAAACAAAACAAGTCATATCTTCATCATGCAATCTGTGTAAATACAATATAAAGGTCACTTCAAACTTCCTCAAAAGTTCCCTTCCTAGTAGAAAACAATATTCCTTTGTTATCACAACCTACCACCTGTGATCGATCTTCATCATGCTTGTTCTTCCTTCTATTGGATAAAACCTTCTTTACTATGATCATCCTTTCTGCAACTCACTTAATTCGCTATTGAAACTATCAATCTCTCTCTAAATGAGGAAAATAGTTTATGTGTTTGTTACTCAATTTTCAAAGAACGCTCTGCTTCGATACCAAATGATGCAGCCTAAGCCGCACATACCCATAGTATGCATATAAAATGCATGTCATATACATGTCCCAAGAATTTTAATATTTATGTTTAGTAAAACCTTCCATAACCCATGGTTTAACTCTCTTTAATTAAATTCTTAAGTGAAATCTAATAAATTACATCTTAATCAGATTATACTCGTGGATTTTTCTTACCGTTTGATTCACAACAACCCTGACCAATCACCGTCAACCATGTGTCACATAGCTCACGTATTTATTTCAACGTTGGACTTTTGTGTACCCAAATACCATCGATCTGTCTCGTCTGATCCAACGGCTATCGCCTAATCTCACATCAAATTTGTATGATTGATATCAGGTAGAGAGCATGCGAGAAAAGTGGTTTTCCTGTGCTATGTGTCAACCCCTCTGTTTAATCACGTGAAATCGTAGAATACCATTTACAGCTTTTAGGGCGCGCAGAATACCACTTACCCCTTGCAAAGACTGCTCCATCCTTCTGCTAACACATGGTTTTAATCTGATCCATTCACTCTTGACTTCATTTTGTGTGACTTAATCCTAGCCGTCTATCTCCCTCACTCTCGTTCATTGATTTGATTGATCCAATGACTATGCTTCACTACTACATTCTTCTGCATCTCACCGTGTAATAGTTTTCTTGCTTCTCTATCTGTGTATTTATTCTCACCTTATGGTCTTCAATTGTTCTAATCCTGATCTTCAACTTCGTTACTTCACTCCTTCGCACCTTTACGCTTCCTCCTTAAATCCTTAGGTTTTTAGGAAACATTGCAGTTATACCTTCGTTGTAACATTAAAGGTTTTCTCCAATATTGTTTGTGTGTAAGCCCATAACACTCCTCTATGTATTTCGTCTCTGGTTCTGCACACCTATAAACCGATATTACACAGATTTATTCTAATCCACACATAATTTATAATTCAATTACTCAACCCACACTTGCACAATTTAGAATTAAAATATCTGTGTATATATAAACAAATAATTACATAATGAGTCTCTCTCTCTATGGCATGATTTTCTAATCAGTGGCCTTTTCCTTTCCAGTCGGTAGGCTTATAGTCAACCCTATCTAATCTCTAAACTCCAAATCTCTAATTAACTAACTAACTCTCTCTATGCCTTTTAGGCTTACATTTATACAAAAGGTTTTGTAACCCATTTCCTGGTTTAGATCCATAACCTTCTCAACAAAATCCTAAAATCTCTTCTTTATCTCTAAGGATCCTCTCTAATCCACAAAATCATCAACTAATTCCTAATCTAAGCTTTATCAATCCCTATGAAATATCAATTGTCCTAATTCTCTCATGTTCTCCAACATTTGAGAACATTTACAAAATCCTCCCAATATTTAATTAATTCTTATTCCATATCACTCAAAACATTAATAATTCCATTAGTTTGATACATAGGAATCAAAATTCCTTGAAAACACAAGATCCCTTAGTTAACTAGAATACAATGAAATTGCTTAGTTGGATGCTCCTGCATCAGTAAGGTGCACAAAGATCCTGATTCTTTTATTTTTGAGTTTGACATCCTATGTAGAAGATATGATTACTCTTCAGATGCCCAGAAATTAAAGTTATCCCCTGCCACGCTCAAGGACTTAGACTATTGGAAACACTGAGAGGGGGGCGAACTAGTGTTTCCTATTATCTTTCATAACTGGCTAATTCTTAAACATAGTTTAGAGCATCATTATGAAATCATAAAACATATCACATGAAGAACAGTACACAAGGTATTTAGCTTTAACAAGCATTGTATTATGTAGTGTATAATGTACATACAATACTTTCTAGGAGAACCTGGAAGGAATTGAAATACTCCCATGTGCTTTCCAGTAATCTGGAAGGAAACAAAATTCTCCCTGAAGTTTGGGCTCCTGTACCATGGATAATGGCCCAAGTACAGTCTCTACTCACGACTACAGCCACTGTCACCTCTGTTGCTCACTGCTGCCTACTAATGTTGTTGTTGTACATACTATTGCTGCCACTACTTCTCACTAATGTTACTACTGCACATATACTAATGCTACCTATTCTTCAACCCTACCTCTCCTTCTATTGCAACACTATTGTAACCTGCTACCTCTACTTCAATCCTGCCTCTACTTCTGCTCCACCACTGTTGTCACCTACTACCTTTGCTTCACATACTTTTTCTTGTCACAACTTACCAAAGTCATTATCATACATCAGTAAATGCAAGCAGGCTTATTGTTAAGCAACATCATCACTGTTAGTCTTTCCTTTTCACTAGGAACTCACTGCACCACACTACTGCTACCTTTTCACTTTACTATTTCACAACTACTGTTATCATTGTCCATGCTACTAATGTTGCTGCAATCACTACCTTTGATGTAGGTGTCCACACTCACTACACTTTTTCCTCAACTCCAACTTGGTAGAGCCTAGATTTACCTCAGGCTCAAAAGGTAAGATTCTAGGTCCACATCAAACCACGCTCAGCCTCATAGCTAGCCCTACGAAGATAGGAGAGGGCTATCTCCAAGTCAATCTCAGCAAAAGATAATCAATGGGACTTGAGATGACTGATTTGACAACTAATATTCGGCCAGGTATGAAGTGCAAGGATTTGATTTGATTTTTTTTGGGTTTTTTGTTGGAAAAAGGGACAGGCAAATTTGGGTCCGGGGATGAGGCCAAATTTTTGCAGAGTTCCGGTTGGGGCAAGGTAGACAGTAGTTTTGATGATTTAGATTAAATGAATGGATAGAAAAGACTGCTAATATGCTGTACAGGGCAAAAGGCTATCAAGAATCCTCTTCAAACTGAAGAAAACATTGAGAATTAAACAAAACTAAAAGGCAGAGCACAGCAAACTCATGAATTCTACCTTTGTTACTCAATTTGTTTAATTTCAGAAGCAAAGAGAAGGTAAATGGCATACATAAAACATAAATGAACTTAAAATTACATGAATAAAAACACCATCAAAATACAGAGCCACAAGGATCCCAACAAGTGCTGAAAAATCCTGATCTTGCCTTTGCCAAAAATGCTGAAAATGAATGTACAATGAAGTGCCAAGCAATCCCAAGTATCCAACCCTGAAAATGACTGAGAAATTACATGATATATACAAGCCTAACTCCTTCCCATGCCTATAGGGGTCGAGCTCATCATTCTAGGAGCTGCTTCAACCATATCTAAACAAGGAACTAAAAAATAGGCAATGAAACAACTTGCCTCTATATGCTAGGAAACTGATTTATTCACTCACATTTCACCTTTTAGTGAATGAATCTACTAAGACAAGTAAAAAAGTGCCAAAATTACATAATGGTCATGAAATTACATCAAGTTAGATCAAGAGTAACATCAAAAAGTGAAACTAGTCAAAACTGGCCGAAATTCTGAGCTGAAGAGTGAAAAATAGGCCAAATTTCCCTATGCGCCACGCCCAAAATCTCTATGCATAGCACAACATTGGAGCTGATTTTGAGAACCTTCCCGAAGTCCAAATTGAGCTCATGATAGCTCGTTGGAAAGCCCTGCCTATCTACTTTCCAAACCAAGTGGAACTTCTAGATTTTGATGTCATTTGCCGCTCCAAAACGTCAATCTCCCAGGACTGATTCCTGTAGGTGCAAAAGGTGGCAGAGAGGTCATTTTTTGTGTGTTTTTGACCCTTTAGGCAACCCAGAACTTGATGAAATCCTTAGGTAATTCATGAGCATGCATACATTTTCATAACAAATCCAGAAATGCAAAATTTTTAATTACATGATATATACAAGCCTAACTCCTTCCCATGCCTATAGGGGTCGAGCTCATCATTCTAGGAGCTGCTTCAACCATATCTAAACAAGGAACTAAAAAATAGGCAATGAAACAACTTGCCTCTATATGCTAGGAAACTGATTTATTCACTCACATTTCACCTTTTAGTGAATGAATCTACTAAGACAAGTAAAAAAGTGCCAAAATTACATAATGGTCATGAAATTACATCAAGTTAGATCAAGAGTAACATCAAAAAGTGAAACTAGTCAAAACTGGCCGAAATTCTGAGCTGAAGAGTGAAAAATAGGCCAAATTTCCCTATGCGCCACGCCCAAAATCTCTATGCATAGCACAACATTGGAGCTGATTTTGAGAACCTTCCCGAAGTCCAAATTGAGCTCATGATAGCTCGTTGGAAAGCCCTGCCTATCTACTTTCCAAACCAAGTGGAACTTCTAGATTTTGATGTCATTTGCCACTCCAAAACGTCAATATCCCAGGACTGCTTCCTGTAGGTACAAAAGGTGGCAGAGAGGTCATTTTTTGTGTGTTTTTGACCCTTTAGGCAACCCAAAACTTGATGAAATCCTTAGGTAATTCATGAGCATGCATACATTTTCATAACAAATCCAGAAATGCAAAATTTTTCCTCCAAAGTATCTCCCAATTATAAGTGCGCGCCAAGTGGTGCTACGTGTTGGGCAGGAAAATTTGTTTTGAAGCCAAAAAATTCAAAATTGACAAAATTTTCTCCAAATTTGCTTAAATTTGGACTGAAGGTCTATCATTGAGTATCATGCTCAGCCAAAGAAGCTTTGGCCAAGATTCGGAGTCTATCATCCATTTTGTGTCGTTTTAGTGCTCTCTTTAGTCTTGCCTTCAGGATTTTGATCCTCACTTTCCAAACATGAGTTCGTACCCAATAATGGTTTTTCATGTGCCTGAGCATGTCTTTGTCCTTGTTTGCCTTCGCCAACATATTCTCAAGATGAATGTTGATCCTCTCAAGCCAAGATTCTTGATCAACGTTGATCTCTTGCTCAAGCGAAGTGAACTCCACCCTCCGCCTTTGGGCAGCTTGGTGGTTCTTCTAAATGTTTTGTAACGCCATGACTGTATGTTGATCCTCCAATTGTTTGTTTCACTGCTCCAAATAGTTTATGACCCATTGAGCTCTCTACAACTTGCCAGTCAATGTATCTATCTCAACCTTCTGTTCCTGAATAATCTCCCTCAACTTTGAGCTAGGAGAGCTCACATCATCACCAATGAGTATGAAATCAATGTCTTGGCCACCTAAAGGGCCCTCATCTTGCATAGGCATCTTTCCTTTGTCCTGTACTTGTATCTGTGTTGCTGATGATGGCAACAAGACCCCTTCCACCCCAGGTGGAGATAGTACTCATCGAGCTGCTGCAAACAATCCTCTCATGCCTCTCTGATAGGTGACATATGTCGGCACACTAATAGTCTCTGCCTCCTGATCTCCATAATGATGTGAAGGGTCACCCACATCATGGACAACCTCCTGATGAGCTGCTGAAGATGTGAAAAACTCACGGGAAATGAAGTCTTCCCATGTGATACCCTACAAACCAAGATGATGTACAACAATGATCTTGATGAGCGCATAGTGATAAATGCTATTGTATTGTTGTTCAGGAGTCTTCTTCTGTACAAGAGTAGTCATCCTCTCGATGTTTCGACACATGAAATATGGAATGTTCATCATCTTCACTCTTGTGAAATGCATCAATAACCTGATATGGTGTGCATAGAGGCGTGAGAAGCGGCATTCACAACTGAAATATTTGATAATGAGTCTCATCAACGGCGCATAGGATTCTTTCAAAAACCGGAATGGGAACACCCTGCTGAGTTGTCTCACATAGCTAGGCCTGATATATGGTTCATAATGTACTCTTTCTACCTATTGTCTTTTGTTCCATTCCTCACCTACATTCGGTATTCTTGTTGCTTGAGAAATGGTTTCTGGTGTCAAGGTGAAATTTACACCAACAAGAGTTACCTGACCATCATGCAAATGTAAAACAAACAACTGAGCCAACTCCTTATGATACTGAGTCTGAGCAATCATCTCACAATACTCAAAGCATGACTGTTGTTAGAAACATGCCATGGCAAGTGGGCAGGCCTGCAATTGAGTCAATGAGGTGGGCTCTTCTCTAACATGTCTGCCGCCCTTACGTGGCCTTCTTGGTGCATGAAGTTCTATGGTAGAATCACTGTCTTGTTCATATGATGAATCAGTCTCCATTTCCATAATGTTTCAAGCAAGGTGTATGTTTGGTTTGTTGAGAAGGACTGATTGGTGCCTTTGTTTTCAATGCCAAATATGTCAAAGTCAAATGAGGGGCTGTGAAAAAACAAATGAGCAGTGAGAATGGTGGGGTTAGTCAAGTAAGATTTAAAATGTGAGGAAAGTCACTTGACTGCTTGGGGACATGAGGATTTTATAGGTGAAATGGGAGAAGGAGAGTGATAGGGAATGGTAGGGATTAGGGATCATAGAACTTAGTAATAAGTGATTTGGGGTGTTAGGGAATAAGGGATTGACAAATGATAATATGGCAGTGAAAGGGAAGGAACCATAGGACAGGAATGAGATTTGAAATACTTGGCACCAACGTCAAATTTTAACACTCAAATTCAAACCCAAAGAGGCAGTTTGTATCAAAATGAGAGGGTTTATGTTTTCAACTTTTAAACTTTCATATTCTTCCCTCCAAACAACACCAAACACAAGCTAATAGCAATTCACAGCCTTACAAACTTACTTGGCGCGAGGAAAACTAAGTTGGTTTGATAATTTTGCAAGCAGTGATGAGTTTTTTTCTTGTTGGCCCTGTGCACTGCGCGCGCAACCCAGTGTGCCGCGCTAGCTGTATGCGCCGCACACATTCAATTTTACACTGTGAATGGTGGCTCTATGCGCCGTGACCTCCACCCAATGCGCCGCGCACCCTTCCAACACACAGCCGGCCTTCAAAATCATAAATTTTGCTCCTCCATGATTTCCTTTGGGTCTTTGACAACTTCTTGAGTGCAAATGACATTTGAATGGAAAAAACCCACTTTCTTATGTTTTGAATTTGGCACTTTCCACCTTTTAATACAAACTCCGTTTTGTGGTTGTTTCCTTTAATTTTTTGACTGAAATGATGAAATTCTTGGCAATTTTTTGCATGGATGATGGCATTGGATTTCGGCAAAGGATGACCAGGGCTACATTGAAGAACTGTAAAACTTTAAAAACCTTAAAAATTACATATTTATCCCAAAAAATAAATTTGACGATTTTTTCTTCAAAACAGAGTTTTGAAGAAGAATCATTCTCGAGCATTATTGGCAATGAAAAATCTGGAATAAAAACTTATTATGAACATCCGCATGGCTTGCTGGCATTATTAGACACTTTGAAGATGAAATTTGTGAAACCCTAGACCTAATGACTGACATGACTCTTGGCTGACCAAAAGACCATCCATAATGACTGTAAAATTGATTTGATGAACTTTGATGATCAAACACGAACCAGTAGGTATATGACATGAGGGAAGTATGGAGATAAGACCCTTCTGTCAGAAGATCGATGATCCTAATCGAATGCAAATGATCGAGCTGAATGAGACACCTAAAATGAAATGCAACAAAAGAGGTTTTGATCTCTGACGGAGGGCTGAACAGACCAACTCTAACATTGGCTCCAATGGAGATGGTAGCTCCTTGGAGGTGCCAAGAACTACAAATTTTTGGGAGAGTAGGCAGTGCCTTCGTCCATTGGGCTATGGAGTCCATTATTTCGAGAAATCCACACAAGACTCTTGATTCAATATATTAACTGAAACTTGACTCAAACTGACTCAATTTTAAAATTAAAATGACTGAAAGACTGACTCGACACACTCAAACTAAAACTGAAATCATCCTTCAGAATTATAGCCTTCACTTTGGACCCCAAACTGAAGAAAATATCACAGCACACTCTTGCAATGAAACTGAAATAAAATGGTATATACAGTGACAATGTAAACAACAGAAAACTTCTCAGAAATGGTATCGCTTGAGCAGCCGACCATTGACCAGCCCTCCTGGACAATCTTCCCTGTTCATCTCCTTCAGAAGAAAGGCATTCTGACCACGATATGCAGCAATTTTAAAGGGTCCTTTCCAGAGATTTTCGAACTTACCATGTTTACCTTTTTCCTCATTCCTTGCATCCCACTTCAGCACCACGTCATCCAACTGAAATTTGTCTGCCTTTGCTTTTCCGTCATAAATTTTCTTAATTCTTTCTTGCAGCTAGAACGTGTTTTGAAAAACTTCTTCCCTCGTCTACTGCAAATGGATCATTTGATTTAATCTTCTCTGCATATGATCATCTTCATTGCCAGCCTCCTGAAGAAGTTTGACTATCAGAGCTGCGAGAGAGGTAGGAAACACTATATCAACTCCATAAACTAGCTCAAAGGGGGACATACCAATGGATTTCTTTTGACTCACTCGATCTGCCCAAAGTGCATTGACCAACTTCTTATTCCAACTTTTCTTGTTTATTTCCAGTGACTTTTTAATGATGTTGACCAAATATTTATTAGAAGACTCTGCCAATCCATTGCCTTGCAGGTGATAGGCAGTTGAGTGTCCCAAAATGATTTTATACTTGTTACAAAACTCAATCATCTTTTTTGATTTGAAAGTTGTTGTGTTATCAGTGATTAACTTATTCGGGCAACCAAAACGAGACAAAATGTTATTCTCAAGGAATAAAATTATTAACGCATCCATGGCTTTTCTGGTGGGAATTTCTTCGATCCATTTCGTGAAATAATCTATTGTCGTGAGGATCCACCTATGCTGACCTGAAGAAGCGGGATGAATTTCACCAATGAAATCCAACCCCAACTGTTGAAAAGGGGCACTCACCTCAATGGGCTTAAGTGGAAAAGCCTATAATTTCTGCCTTCCTTCAAAAATCTAACATTTATGATAGCTCTTGACAACCTTATATACATCAGCAAACAATGTCGACCAATAGTATCCTGCTCTCAGAATTTTATTAGCAGTTGTTTTCCAAAAAAGATAACTGCCACAATCTCCTTTATGGAAATCCTCCATGACCTGCTTCGCTTCTTATTCCACCAAACAATTCAACAAAACACCACTGGGATCTTTCCAATAAAGTGCAAAATTCAAAATACAAAACTTAGCAGCCTTTAACTTGAGAGTTCTACTTTTGTTTCTAGCTATGCCAGGTGGTGGTGACAAATTCTTAAGCACATATATGATATCTGAATACCATGGAGAAAGAACAAATATTTCAGATACCTGAATTGACGAACCTTCCTCATTCTCATCGGATATAGAAGTGATCAGAATGATGTCCAAGGCATGCAAATTCGATTCAGCCATTAACTTCGCGAATCCCTATCCTTTGACAAGCTTTGTGGGCTTTATCTCCACATCATACTACAACAAAGCTGCAATCCGCTTGCCTCATCTTCCTTCCGGATCTGTTTGGACCAAAACATCTTTGACAACAGCGTTAGGAACATAAGCCAAAATATGAGAATGCATAATATATACCCGAAAATCTTTCAATGCTTTTACAAGTGCAAGGGCTTTTTTTTCAATGATGTTGTACTTCAAGGCTGCATCTCTTAAAGTTCGGCTGAAGAAAGCAATTGGTATTTCGTGCTCATCTTTTTCTACATTAATATAGCTGCCATAGTATGCTCCAAAGCAAACGAAAACGGTATAAAATCTTGAGTGTAATCCGGGCTGATTAAAACCGAAGCTGAAGAAAGAGCCAATTTTACTAGATTGAAAGATTTTACAGCCTCTTCTATCCACTTCACTTGGCTGTCCTTTTTAAGCATGTTTGTAATCTCTCTTAGATGTTCAGCAAGATTAGGCACAAAGCGGCGTAAAAAATTCATCTTACCATTAAAAGATTGTATCTCCTTCTTGTTCTGGGGAAGGTCAATTTGCTGAATCGCCTCTACACTTGCTGGATCAATACGAATGCCATATTTTGAGATAATGTGTCCAAGTAGTTTTCCCTCATCCATGGCAAACAAGCTCTTCTTCGGATTCGGCGACACACCATATTTTCTGCACTTTTGAAAAACAATTTTCAAATGATACATGTGTTCTTCATCTGAATTGGAAAACACCATCAAATCATCAAGGTACACAACCAAAAATACATCCTTCTCATTTGCAAAATCCATATTCATTGCTCGCTGAATTGTGGCACCTACGTTCTTCAAAGTGAAAGGAATTTTAGCGTAATGAAAAGTCCCCCATGGAGTGGTGAACACTGTTTTGTCTCGGTCATCTTCATTGACCAAAATTTGGTTATATCCAGAATAACCATCGAGTAGTGACATACGAGATGCTCCAACTACTCACTGAAGTATATGATCCATTTTTGGCAACGGATAATTATCCTTCAATGAAACTTTGTTGAGATTCCTAAAATCGATGCACAAAGGAATCTCACCTATCTTCTTTCGTACGGGCACCAAATTAGAGATCTAATCAGAAAATCTGATGGGAACAATGATTCCTAATTTGTACAACCTGTTTACCTCCTTCTCAATTGATGGCAGCAGTTTTGGATTTAGCCTTCTCAACTTCTGTCTGAAAGGTTTCTGATTAAGCTTGATGGGGATAGTGTGCTGAATTATATTGGTATCATATGTCTTCAAGTCAGAATAGTCCCAAGCAAACACATCAGCAAAGGATGAAAAAAAACTGATATATTTGGCCTTTATCTTCTGTGGCAATGCTTTGGACAGTTTTACCATTTTTGGATTTTCAGCTGTCCCAATGTTCACCTCTTCAACTCCTTTCTCTGTTGGCTGCAATGTTGGTTTGCGGGCTATGTCATCTTGATCAAAGAGTTCTTCTAAAGGTATCAAGCCTTTAGGAATAATATTATCCTTTAGCTGCAACACTTCCATTTGATTGATCTGCACATCATCTTTACCATCATCATGTTCTAAATCAATTGAGGTATCTTTGAACTTACCTTTGTTTTGCAGAAAATCATCAATCTCCTCATCATCTTGGAAAACTTGCCAATATTTCTAATTGTCCGGGACAGTCAGACGATGTTTCACATGGATTTCAAATTTATTACTTGAGTTCATAAGAATCTTCAAATTACTTTTCGCCTTAGCAAATGCATCTGCAATACTATTTTGAATACGAGGCACACACGTCAAGGTATAATCTAAAAACAATTTCAAGATATCTAGGACTGCATTCCAGTAAGTCCGCATCTGAGGATGTTTTGCTTGATATTCACCTTTGACTTGCTTAATCACCAATTCGGAGTCGCCATATACAGCAATCCTCTTAACGTTTAGCTTCCTTAGAATTTTTAGGCCAGCAATCAAAGCTTCGTACTCAACCTCATTGTTCGAACAATCAAAAGCTAGCTTGTAAGAACATACTCGTACATTACTAGGCACTTTGTTCGAAGCAGACAAAGGACTGCGTACCTAAATACCAATTCCAGCACCATCATTTCCCACTGCTCCATCGAAATCCATGGTCCACAAACCATCTTCCTCTTCTTCTAAGTGTTGAAACTCTGTTAGCTTTGTTTTTTCTGCTTGTTGTCCATTATCTTTATCTGATTGTTCAATGGTATTTCCCTGTTCTTGTCCTTCTTTCTTCAAAACTTCTCTGAAATTCTCTGCCATTTCTGAAATATTTCCTGCTTCAACTAACTGACTATCTATCTCATTGAAACTATCTGAATACAAAACAAAAGACTCTAAATCTGTATGCACATAATTAATCAGATGATTAATCAGTTTCTCCTTGCTTGTAATCATGTATTTCATTTTTTGTTCCCAATACAGTTTCCTCATTTGGCCAAACACAGGAATCGTTGCATAGGAGAAATCTAGTTGTAATGTCCCTTTCAATTTTGCTCTCCAAGACCTGGAAAGAGGCATACCAAATCTAGGAGGAATGCCTGCCACAATAACATCCATCAAAACATTCTTCGTTGGAATTTGATCCAAACTTACAACCAAGTATTTAATGAGCCCAATACATCTCACCCTGCTAGAATCAAATGAATAAAAATCATGGTATTTCCTAGTGATGTCCAAACCCAACTTCTCCATGATAGCCTTCGGCATAAGATTGTGGGAAGTGCCGGAATCAAACATGGCATTATGCAACACAAACTTATGCAATCTCAGACTGATATAAAAAGGTGGCACATCACTGTCTAGAGACTCGCCATTTAATGTTGGTCCAAAAATCAGTTCAGGTTGATCATCTTCCACACTCACCATATCAGACATTGGGTCAAAATTCAAAATTTTAGAGACTTGACCTCTATAATTGTTGTTCCTCATTAGTTCAATCAAGGGAATGGATACCTTCAATTTAGAAATTTCATTTTCTAAACTAAAAGCTAAAATCTTTTCTACCTCTTTGGCTGAAACATCTTTTCTTTCAGCTTTATCCTTTGATACAATTGGCTGATTTACTCTTTCATTTGCTGGTGGAGACTTGCTAGTAGTACATCAGGTGACTCATTCTTAGATGCTGGAACTTCCTTTCTCCTCTGGATTGGATTGATGGGGACATTTCTGTTTCTAAGTGAATAATGACATTGCTGGGTGGACAAATCATTCATATAACCTCTCTGATACTCATCCGACTCTTCTTCAAGAGTTGTGTCATTCGCCAACATAAAATCCTCATCCTTCTATACAACTGAATTTTCTGCATACTCATCATCTTTAGTGATAAAGGTGGGCATATCATCAGGAGTAAAGAAGTGATTTTCTTCTCCTATTACATTATCTTCATCATCAGATTCGGGACCAACAAAATTTTGCTGAAGAGGTGTCTTTACTTGTTGTTGTTGTGGTGTCAGTTCTTGTGCTCGTTGCTCACGTTTTTTGATCCTGAATTGTGGTTGCTGCTAGCCATGAAAATTGGGTTTCCAAATCTGCGTTCAGGATTATCAAGTGTTAACCTTTCAATCATTTTTTCTACCTTGCAGAGTACTTGGTCTGATGTGGAAGCTTCTTCCTTTATTGAGACTTTCTTCTCGGCTTTCAATCTAGCTCTCTTGTCATTCAAATTTGCCTCAACACTAACAGCAATTTTCTGCATTTCTTCTAAGGTAGTCAGATCTCTCTCTCTCAATTGATATGCCATGTCCAGATCAAAACCATCCAGGAACTTAAGTAAAGCTGACTTTATAGATGGCCTTAAATCATCAGGAATTGCATTATAAAATGCATTGAATCTAATACAGTAGTCTTGCACGGACTCACCGACATTCCGCTTGATCTTGGTATATTCAGAAGTGATTTGAAGAGGATCTTTCTTTACTTCCCAGCGATCCAAGAACTGTCTTTGAAGCTCAGCTAATGTGGGAATGCTTCTAGCTGCCAAATCTCTGAACCATTTTGTTACCTCACCGCCGAAAGTTTGCACAAATAATCTCATGATCATGTTCTCTGCATCAATTTCATGGAGATCGAAGAAATCTGCCATTCTTTCTACATGTTGTTGAGCCAGAACACTCTGAGGAGTGCCATCAAACAATGGAATCTTACTCTAATAGTCAACATGCATGTCATCCAAGTTATAAAGTAATACAAGAGGAGAAAATCGAGTAGCCATGGCTCTTGGCAGATTCGGTCTTGGGGATGTTGGAGGTGTTAATACTCAAATCTACCTTAGGCTGAAATAAGGTAAAACTTGAGGCCACATCAAACCACGCTCAGCCTCGTAGCTAGCCCTACAAGGACAGGAGAGGGCTCTCTCCGATTCAATCTTGGCAAAAGGTAATCAATGAGGTCAAGATAACTAAATTGATAACTAATTTTAGGCTAGGTATGAAGTACAAGGAATTGGAAATTGATTTTCTGAAGTTTTGTTGAATTCAAGGGAAAGGCAATTTTGGGTGCAGGGATGAGGCACAGCTTTTGCAGAGGTCTACTTGGGGCAAGATAGGTGATTTTTTTTATGCCTTTAAAGAGAATGAAGGATAGATCAGACTGGTGAGAGGTTAAGGAGAGCAAGAAACTTTCAAGGATTCTCCATAAACAGATGAAAACATGGAAAATCAAACAAACTTAAAGGCAGAGCATAGCAAATTATGGATTATATCTTAACACTTCATTTGTTCAATTGCAGAAGACAAGAGAAGGAAAGGGATACACATAAACAACTTACAAATACTGAAAGAAGCACACCATCAACACATAAAGCCACATGAATCCCAAATAGTGCTGCAAAACCCTGGTCTTTCCTTTGCCAAAAATGCAGATAAAATATGTACAATAGAGTGTCAAGCTATTCCCAGGAGTCCAAGCTTCTACCAAAATCCAAACCCTACACTATGAAATTCATAAAATATATACATTTTCTCATCCTTGTACTAAGGGATTGAGCTCAACCATTTTCTTCAAAATAGAATTAATTACATTAAATTTGGGCCGAATTTCTGAAAATAGGTGCTGAAGATGAACTCATATCTCCAAAACAATAACACCTATTACAAACTTGAAAGAGGTTTTTGTAGATAAGGTCGTGCAGGATAAAAACCTCTCTTAAATTTGGGAAATTCGTTTCCAGTATCTCGTAATCTGCTCCACAAAATCATCTCTAAAACAGAAAATCATTAAAACTTTATTATGTGAAAATGAGCTGTAAAGATCTAGTCACATATCCCAATCCATGACACCTGTGAATAAAATGAAAGAGGTTTTTGTTATATGGCTCATTATTAACAAAAAAATCCTTGGGTTTTGCAAAATTACTTTCCATCTGTTGTAAAATGGCTCCGCACTAAAATGACTAAAATAGTAGAAAATATGAAAAAATTGCTTTGTTTTACTGTAGGCTCCAAATATCACTGTATATCTCCCACAGAGTAACACCTGTGCATAAAATGAAGGAATTTTTTTTTATTTAGTATGTGGTGAACAAAAACATCTTTCACTTTTCAAATATTCCTTACCATTAGTTCATAAACTGATTTTGTACTAAACTTGTCATTGTGTGTAGCAACTGACCTCGAAACATGCATAACCAATAATCACTCATTCATGTTTTCTAATCCAGGAACCGGTTACGGGAGTGTGATATACCGTTGGAAATATTTTTCTGAGCTCCTTCTGATGAAAACACCTATGACATGTTTTGTGTTGAACATCATGTGCAAAACATCTAACAAAACCAGACATAGTAAGAGCTCATGTTGATCCCTGGTTACAGGCTGCGAAGACTGGAACTAACAGGAGGAGTGGGTGCAACTGACGTCTGAGGTGTATGAGGAGGGGTGTGTAGAGGAAAAGCAATTTTGGATGTATGAGTAGACAGAGGTGAATTTACTGCAGACTTTTGATCTGAGACAATAGGCTGCACAGGGATGGTGGGAATGAAGGGCGGTTCGGTGGGAATCCTTGAGCTGAATGCAGTTATGGATGATCCAAGGGTGGCAGATGCAGTTTCTAGGAAATCAGTGATATTTGAAGCCTCAATTGCAGTCTGGAGCTGTCTCAAAATATAATTATCAATAGACTTATTGGTCTTTTCAATTTCAAGAGTTGTAACAAAGTCTGGATTCGGGACTGTGGAACCAACAACACTTTCAGATTTGGTTTCAAACAATGATAACTCAAACTGTTCATCAAAATCAAGCTCTTCAAGATACTTGAAAATCGCAGGGCATGAATGAGATTTAAACACGGGAGTCTCGGAACTCTCTCGACGAAGGATTCTTGGAATAAGATTGGGATTCTCGTATACTGGAGGAGGATTTGGATCTGGATTGGCTCTAGTATATCTCCTTGAAGCCAGTGTGCTATTTTCAAAAGATAAAATGGACATAAACAACATTCTCAGCCTATCAAATCCTAAGCTTATCATCCACAGCTTAGAATCATCAAATGTACTGGGGTGTTTGCAGGTTACATTTTCCGTTAATGAGACTAGACTGGAGATTGACTGAAGTAGCGTTTATCTACTTGCTCTAATACAAAGCAAAAGCATTTCAAAGGCTACCTGGCTAATCTTAAAATTAAGTCCCCAGAATGATCACCACTATGTTAGAGCCTAGATTTACCTCAAGCTAGAAAGGTAAGATTCTAGGTCCATATCAAACCATGCTCAACCTCGTAGCTAGCCCTACAAGGACAGGAGAGGGCTCTCTCCGGGTCAATATCAGCAAAATATAATCGATGGGGCTTGAGATGACTGATTTAAAAACTAATCTTAGGCTAGGTATGAAGTGCAAGGATTTGATTTGATTTTTTTGGGGTTTTTTGTTGGAAAAAGGGACAGGCAAATTCGGGTCTGGGGATGAGGCCAAATTTTTACAGAGTTCCGGTTGGGGCAAGGTAGGAAATAGTTTTGATGCTTTATATTAAATGAATGGATAGAAAATATTGATGAGAAGCTGAAGAGGGCAAGAGGCTATCAAGAATCCTCTTCAAACTGAAGAAAACATTGAGAATTAAACAAAACTAAAAGGCAGAGCACAACAAACTCATGAATTCTACCTTTGTTACTCAATTTGTTTAATTTCAGAAGCAAAGAGAACGGAAATGGAATACATAAAACATCAATGAACTTAAAATTACATTAAGAAAAACACCATCAAAACACAAATCCACAAGCATCCCAACAAGTGCTGCAAAACCCTGGTCTTCCCTTTGCCAAAAATGCTGAAAATGAATGTACAATGAAGTGCCAAGCAATCCCAAGTATCCAACCCTGAAAATGACTGAGAAATTACATGATATAGACAAGCCTAACTCCTTCCCATGCCTCTAGGGGTCAAGCTCATCATTCTAGAAGCTGTTTCAACCATATCTAAACAAGGAACTGAAAAATAGGCAATGAAACAACTTTCCTCTATATGCTAGGAAATTGATTCATTCACTCACATTTCACCTTTTAGTGAATGAATCTACTAAGACAGGTAAAAATGTGCCAAAATTACATCATGGTCATGAAATTACATCAATTTAGATCAAGAGTAACATCAAAAAGTGAAACTAGTCAAAACTGGCCAAAATTCTGAGCTGAAGAGTGAAAAATAGGCCAAATTTCCCTATGCATCGCGCCCAAAATCTCTATGCGTAGCACAATTTTGGAGCTGATTGTGAGGCCCTTCCAAAAGTCCAAATAGAGCTCATGATAGCTCGTTGGAAAGCCCTACCTATCTACTTTCCAACCCAAGTGGAATTTCTGGATTTGTATGTCATTGGCCCCTCTAAAACTTTAATCTCCCAGGACTGCTTCCTATGGGTGCAAAAAGTGGCAGAGAGGTCATTTTTTGTGTGTTTTTGACCCTTTAGGCAACCCAGAACTTGATGAAATCCTTAGGTAATTCATGAGAATGCATAAATTTTCATAAAAATCCAAAAATGCAAAGTTTTCCTCCAAATGATCTCCCAATTATAAGCGCGCGCCAAGTGGCGCTACGCGTTGGGCAGGAAAATCTGTTTTGAAGCCAAAAAATTCAAAATTAACAAAAGTTTCTCGAAATTTGTTGAAATTTGGACTGAAGGTCTATCATTGAGTATCATGCTCAGCCAAAGAAGCTTTGGCCAAAATTCAGAGTTTATCATCGCTTTTGCGTCATTTTAGTGCTCTCTTTAGTCTTGCCTTCAGGATTTTGATCCTCACTTTGCAAACATGAGTTCGTGCCCAATAATGGTTTTTCATGTGCCTGAGCATGTCCTTGTCCTTGTTTGCCTTTGCCAACAGCTTCTCAAGATGAATTTTGATCCTCTCAAGCCAAGATTCTCGATTGGCGTTGATCTCTTGCTCAAGCGAAGTGAACTCCACCCTCCGCCTTTGGGCAGCTTGGCGGTTCTTCCGAATGTTTTGTAACTCCATGACTGTATGCTGATCCTCCAATTGTTTGTTTTTCTTCTCCAAATAGTTTATGACCCATTGAGCTCTCTACAACTTGTCGGTCAGTGTATCTATCTCGGCCATCTGTTCCTGAATAATCTCCCTCAACTTTGAGCTAAGAGAGCTCACATCATCACCAATGAGTATGAAATCAGTGCCTTCGCCACCTGAAGGGCCCTCATCTTGCATAGGCCTCTTGCCTTTGTCCTGTACCTATACCTTTGCTGCTGACAACGGTAACGAGACCCCTTCCACCCCAGGTGGAGATAGTACTCGTCGGGCTACTGCAAACAATCCTCTCATGCCTCTCTGATAGGTGACGTATGTCGGCACACTAGTAGTCTCTACCTCCTGACCTCCATACTGATGTGAAGGGTCACCCACATCATGGACAACCTCCTGATGAGCTGCTGAAGCTGTGAAAGAATCACAGGAAATGAAGTGTTCCCATGTGATACCATGCAAACCAAGCTGATGTACACCAATGATCTTGATGAGCGCATAGTGATAAATGCTATTGTACTGTTGTTCAGGAGTCTTCTTATGTACAAGAGTAGTCATCCTCTTGATGTTTCGGCACATGAAATATGGAATTTTCATCATCTTCACTCTCGTGAAATGCATCAATAACCTGATATGGTATGCATAGAGGCATGAGAAGTGGCCTTCACAACTAAAATATCTGATAATGAGTCTCATCAACGGCGCATAGGATTCTTTCAAAAACCAGAATGGGAACACCCTACTGAGCTGTCTCACATAGCTAGGCCTGATATATGGTTCATAATGTACTCTTTCTACCTGTTGCCTTTTGTTCCATTCGTCACCTACATTCGGTATTCCTATTGCCTAAGAAATGGTTTCTGGTGTCAAGGTGAAATTTACACCAGCAAGAGTTACCTGACCATCATGCAAATGTAAAACAAACAACTGAGCCAACTCCTTATGATACTAAGTCTGAGCAATCATCTCACAATACTCAAAGCATGACTATTGTTGGAAACATGCCATGGCAAGTGGGCAGGCCTCTAATTGAGTCAATGAGGTGGGCTCTTCTCTGACATGTCTGCCACCCTTACGTGGCCTTCTTGGTGCATGAAGTTCTATGGTAGAATCACTGTCTTGTTCATATGATGAATCAGTCTCCATTTCCATAATGTTTCAAGCAAGGTGTATGTTTGTTTTATTGAGAAGGACTAATTGCTTCCTTTGTTTTCAATGCCAAATATGTCAAAGTCAAATGAGGGGCTGTGAAAAAACAAATGAGCATTGAGAATGGTGGGGTTTGTCAAGTGAGATTTAAAATGTGAGGACGGTCACTTAACTGCTTGGGGACTTGAGGATTTTATAAGTGAAATGAGAGAAGGAGAGTGATAGGGAATGGTAGGGTTTAGGGATAATAGAACTTAGGAATAAGTGATTTGGGATGTTAGGGAATAAGGGATTGACAAATGATAATATGGCAGTGAAGGGGAAAGGAACCATAGGAAAGAAATGAGATTTGAAATACTTGGCACCAACGTCAAATTTTAACACTCAAATTCAAACCCCAAGAGGCAGTTTTTATCAAAATGAGAGGGTTTATGTTTTCAACTTTTAAACTTTCATATTCTTCCCTCCAAACAACACCAAACACAAGCTAATAGCAATTCACAGCCTTACAAACTTACTTGGCACGAGGAAAACTGAGTTGGTTTGAAAATTTTGGAAGCGGTGATGATTTTTTTGCTTGTCGGCCCTGTGCACCGTGCGCGCAACCCAATGTGTCACGCTAGCTATATACGTTGCGCACATTCAGTTTTACACTGCGAACAGCGGCTCTATGCGCCGCGACCTCCACCCAATGCGCCACGCACCCTTCCAACACACTGTCAGCCTTCAAAATCACAAGTTTCGCTCCTCCACGATTTCCTTTGGGTCTTTGACAACTTCTTGAGTGCAAATGACATTTGAATGGCAAAAACCCACTTTCTTATATTTTGGATTTGGCACTTTCCACCTTTTAATACAAACTCTGTTTTTTGGTTGTTTCCTTTAATTTTTTGACTGAATGATGAAATTCTTGGCAATTTTTTGCAAGGATGATGGCATTGGATTTCGGCAAAGGATGACCAGGTCTGCACTGAAGAACTGTAAAAATTGAAAAACCTTAAAAATTACATATTTATTACAAAAAATAAATTTGACGATTTCTTCTTCAAAACAGAGTTTTGAAGAAGAATCATTCTTGAGCATTATTGGAAATGAAAAATCTGGAATAAAAACTTATTATGAACATCCTCATGGCCTGCTGACATTATTAGACACTTTGAAGATGAAATTTGCGAAACCCTAGACCTAATGACTGACATGACTCTTGGTTGACCAAAAGAACATCCATAATGACTGTAAAATTGATTTGATGAACTTTGATGGTCAGACACGAACTACCAAGTATATGACACAAACCTCTTTTGAATGCCGCAACTTTTGGTGGTGGAATGAAGTCAATACGATGAACGGTTTGCAAGATATCGACTTCCCTAGTTTGAAGCCGGAAACTGCTGAAACTGACGCTGTAACTGCAGAAGTAAAGATTGACTTGCAAGGCCTAGAAGATCTCCTCTTTGGAACTGAACTATAGGTTCATCTGAATCTCCTCTGAAAGCCGCAACTTTTGGTGGTGGAATGAAGTCAATCCGATGAACGATTTGCAAGATATCGACTGCCCTAGTTTGAAGCCGGAAACTACTGAAATTGATGCTGCAATTGCAGAAGTAAAGATTGACTTGCGAGGCCTAGAATATCTCCTCTTTGGAACTGTGTTGTAGATTCATCTAAACCTCCTCTGGAAGCTGAAACTTTTCGTGGTGGAATGAAGTCAATCCGATGGTTGGTTTGTGAGATATCGTCTGTCCTAGTTTGATAATGAAGCTGCTAATGCTGATGCTGTTGATCTAGGGTTTGCTACTGCTGATATGAATCAGATTTATTGTACTATTTCTCTCTGCTGAATTATTGAAGATAAAAGAAGATTTGATCAAATGGTTTCCCCACACATTGTGGCATTTGTCCCTAGCTAGCCACCACATCTTGTGTCTCTTGTCTTGGCTTGTTTTCTGTCGATCGTTTAATGTTCTATCTACACTTTATTTTATGTACATGTGATTGCTAATCGGTGGAATATAATAAGAAAAAGAAGTAAACTGTTATAAGCATAGAACATACCATAACTTAACAAGCATTGTTAGAACAGTCGGTGTGGGGACATTGACATTTGATAGGGCACCCAAACCTCCCTTGAAAGTGTGAGATGCTCAATATGTTCCTGGAATGAAGAAGACTCTGATATCCGTCTCAGCACTTGAGGATAGAGGGTATGATGTGTTGTTCAGGAGAGCGCAGGTGCTTATATATCCTATGGAACTCCAGCTTCTTCAGCGAAAGAGATTGGTGTGCACCATGCCAAGGTGTACAAGTTCTCATTCCAGCCCCTGATGGTATTGAGTAGCAGCGCCCGAGACAGGACCGACAGCAGATCTAGCAGTTCAGAGTTGTGTGAGATTTGGCACCGCAGGATGGGGCACATATATCATGGGCCCTTGAGTACATTGTGAAAGATCATCACTAGTGTACAGATTTCAGCGTTGATCACATTGATGTATGCAAAAAATGTGCTATGGAGAAGTTTGTCAGATCCCCTTTTCCCAGCAATGACAGCAGAGCGACCGGGATCCTTGACTTGATTCATACCAATGTGAGTGGGTGGATGTCTCATGCATCCTTGAGTAGCTATGAGTACTATGTTTTATTCATTGGTGACCACTCCAGGAAGACCTCGATTTATTTCTTAAAGACCAAGAGTGAGGTCTTCAAGCGGTTTCAAGAGTTCAAAGCTCTTGTGGAGACCCAGACAGGTAGGAAGATCAAGGTCCTCAGGTCGGACAATGGAGGGGAGTATACCCTTGGTGAGTTTGTTGATTTTTGTATTGAGGTAGGCATTAGGAGGGAGTTCACAATTCCTTACAACCCCCAACAGAATGGGTTTGCTGAGAGGAAGAACATTTCCATTGCACGGGCTGCCAAAGCCATGCTTCATAATTAGGGGATACCTTTATTTTTATGGGCAAAACCCTGCAACACTGTTGTGTACTTGGGGAATGTGACTCCAGAGGAGGCTTTTTCTGGGAAGAAGCCTGATGTTGGGCACTTTTGTATCTTTGAGTGCCTTACATATTCTTATGTCCTGAAGGAAAACAGGACCAAGCTAGAGCCCGCTACAGACAAGGGCATCTTTGTGAGTTATAGCGAAACCTCGAAAGCTTATCGGATTTATAGGAGGTCACAGTAGTTAGAGTATCCAGAGTCACCAGATCCTCAGGAGCAATTGAGTCAACAACATGGATCAAGTGGTCAGAGATCAGGTGGTACGTGGATTACAGTGTCAGGTCCATCAATGAGCAGTGGCTCTCAGAGTCAGGGGGCTGGTTCTTCAGGCAGCATGCAAGGCAGTCCGCAGAGCAATTCACAGGGTAGTCTACTAATGGATAGTTCGCACAGTACTTCAGCATCTATAGGCACAGGTTCAGGCATAAGGTCAGCTGACAAGCCTTCAAGAGTTCAAGCTTCTGATGATGAGGAGGATTCTTTCACTCCAGTGGGAGAAGTATGGTCAGGGAAGAGGAAGCCCAAGTGGGTTCAAGATACCTTGCACGAGGCCACATCAGTTGTTGGGCCAAAGAGACAGGTTAGAGAGAGTAAACCACCAGAGCGGTTCTATAGTTACATGGCATTGATAACAAGCATTGTTGACTCCGAGCCTTCTAGTTATGAGGAGGCAGCCAACCCGCAGATCTAGAAAGAAGTCAGGATGGAGGAGTATTTTTCTATTATGAAGAACGATGTTTGGGAGACAGTGTCGAGGCCTGAAGGTAAATCAGTTGTTACTTCCAAATGGCTCTACAAGATAAAGCATGTTGCAGATGGCAACATCGAGAAGTTCAAGGCTCGATTTGTGGCGAGAGGGTTCTCACAAGTAGAGAGAGTTGACTATGAGAATACCTTCGCTCTCGTAACTTGGTATACATCTATTCGCTCCATTATATTGATTGCAGCAGAGATGGGTTGGAAGATCCACTAGATGGATGTGAAGACCGCATTTCTCAATGGCTTCATTCAAGAGGAGGTTTATATTGAGCAGTCGCAAGGCTTTGAGGTGCATGGGAAGGAGTCTCATGTATGCAGATTGAAAAAGGCACTCTATGGCCTGAAGCAATCTCCTAGAGCTTGGTACTCGAGGATTAATACATACTTGCAGTAGTTGGGTTTCACAAAGAGTGACACTGATCTGAACCTATACTTCATTGTGGTGGGTGAGGAGCCTCTCATTCTAGTGTTGTATGTTAATGACTTGATCATCACTGGTGCAAAGAGACTCATTAAGGGCTGCAAGAGAGGTCTTGCTTTAGAATTTCAAATGAAAGATATTGGCTTGATTCATTATTTTCTAGAATTGGAGGTGTGGCAAGAGGAGGGGCATTTCTTCATGGGACAAGGGAAGTACATTGTGGATATTCTTAGCAAATTTCACATGAAAGACTGCAAACCCATGTCTACACCTATGATAACTAACTAGAAGAAGCTTCACGCTTCGAATTCCGAGTTGGTGGATCCTACTCTATACAGACAATTGATTGGTTGTTTGATGTATTTGATCAACACTCGACTAGATATATGTTTTGCATCTAACACTATGAGTCAGTTCATGTGTGAGCCCAAGAGAATGCACTGAGTGGCTGCAAAACACATTCTTCGTTTGGATTATAGACAGGGTGATGGAGTGAGATTGGCAGCGTACACGGATTCAGATTGGACATGTTGTACTTCAAATAGGAAAAGTACTTCCGAGTGTTGTTTTGGGTTGGGTTCGGCAATTGTGTCGTGGATCAGTGGGAAACAACAGTCAGTTGCATTAGTTCAGCTGAGGCAGAGTATAGGGCTGCCAGTTTGGCTAGTTATGAGGCCATATGGCTTCGCAAAATGTTGTTTGATCTATTTGGCCAGGGATTAAGACCTTCAGTAATTTACTGTGATAATTAGAGTTGCATAAAACTCACGAAGAATCTAGTTTTTCATGACAGGACAAAGTTTATTGAGATCAGGTATCACTTCATTAAAAACTATGTCCAAAAGGGAGTTGTCAAACTTGAGGACATTTCCACAAATGAGCAGGTAGCGAACAATTTCACCAAAGCCTTATCACGGGGCAAACATGTTTACTTCAAAGACAAGATGGGAGTGGTGAGGAACACTTTCCTCAGTAAGAGGGAGTGTTAAAATTTGGATACCAGAGGACAAGTAGTTCCCTAAGGCTTTGATCTTTGGCCTAGGGAAAAGTGTCCAAATTTATTTTTTACTTTTCTCTTAAATTGACTTTATAAGTAGTAAAGTCAATTTAATTTAAAAGTGACTTTATAAATGGTAAAGTTACATTCTAATTTAAAAGTGACTTTATAAGTGGTAAAATTACATTCTAATTTAAAAGTGACTTTATTAAAGTGAATGAATAATTAAAAAATGAAAAAAGTCACTATGGAAATAAAAGACTAAATGGGTCTTTATTTAAATGGTTGAGTTAAAAAATAGAAAGTGACAATTAAATGCACATTTATTCTCATCCTTAGATCTAAACGAATCTCAGCGATTAGATCTTACGGTAACCCAAAAGGTCATTTAAAAAATAAAATGAGAAAAGAGGAAAAAATCAATTCATTCTTTCATGAGCATTTGAGAGAGAGAAGAAAGAATGAGAAAATTTCTGAGCAATGAGGAAGTGAAAGAAAGCGGCGAGAAGACATTTTAGCGAATCTAGGCAACAATGTTTATTGGCAGGCATTCCAAGGAAAAACCATATAGCAAGAGAGGCACAAAAATTAAGGAGGACAACAAATTCTAGGCACATTTTTCGAGGCTAGTCGTACAACATTAAATGTTGTTTTATCATTTAAAAATTTCCATTTTGATTGTTTGTTGATTGACACGAATTTCAAAGTGGAGTTGAATCACGGAAATCAAGATTAATGGTAATTTGTGGTTGCCAGAATTTTTACTATGTATTTCAGTTTCTCTGTAAAAGCATTTTCAGAAATAAAGAAGAGCTCTCAAACTGGTTTTCTCCAAGAGTTGTAAGGAGTCTTTCCAAAGTCACATTGACCAAAAATCACTGTTATTTTCTGTAATTTCACTGTGTTTTATTTCTACAATTTTAGCAGTTGTAAAATCTCTAAATTTGTGTTTTCAGAAAATTATTATCATTTCCAAATTTTAGAATTTTTATCATGCTTGAATTTAAAACTAAATGCATGGAGTGATAAGGAAAACTAATAACTAGAATGGAAATTGAAATTTCTTTTAAAAAAATGTTAAGAAAATGATTATAAACATTATGCAAAAAAAAAGGTTTGTGCATCAAATAATTGAAATATAAATGAACAACAAATTTGTAAAAAATATATTTAATTATAACTATCTATTAAATGATGATAAACTCAAAACCTCACATTATCAACAAACTTTTCACAAAGTGATGTGTACTATAAATTATTAATCACTTGATATTCAGAAAAATTGGACTGTAGAATAATTTCATTCATTGAAGTAACTTAATTTGCCAGCATAAATTCCTTGTTATACCATTATAATGATTTGATTCTTTTTTTTAACCAAGTATCAGTTCAGTATTCCATCATTTTCTCCTATTTATCATCTATTAGTAACACAAAGTAGCCATTTTTAACCAAGTATCAGTTCAGTATTCCATCACTTTCTCCTATTTATCATCTATTAGTAACACAAAGTAACAATAAATAAAATATAAGAGTAGATAGTTTCGACACTATAACAGTCAAATTGGTGAAGTAATATTCACCCAATTTGCAAAATAGGTAATCATTGGGCATGTTCTACAAACAATTCATAAGCATATGGAGAGTAATATACCACCATAAACTACTTTTACTACTAAGCTTCATGAAATATACATATAGTGAATCGCCTTAATACCATTTTTGCCGAGCACGAAACGCATTTTTCATGGCTAAAATGTTTCCAATGACCGAGTTTTGAATTTTTCGAAAGAGAGTTGCAGCACAAGCTAAAATTTGTTTGAAAACTTAGTAGCAAAACTTCACAAAATAAATTACTGCTGTTTCCAGTGATAAATTATCCCACAGCTTCTGATACTCTTGAACCCTTGCTGTTGCCGTTCCCAAAATCTTAATTCATGTTTCCCTTTCCAATTTCCAATACTTCGGCGATTTTATCATACAAACATTCAAATATAATGCCGTATTTATGTTGTTAACAACAAATATGCTATAGAATCATCATCTAGCCTGCTGTCAGATAGATTGACTTTCCATATTCGTAACATTACCTATTACCAATACTTGGTAGACTTTATACATACAAACATTCAGATATAATGCCGTATTTATGTTGTCAGCAATAGAATCATCCACTAACCTGCTGTCAGACAGACTGACTTTCCATAGTCCTTTAACATGCAGAGTTACCGTATAGCTTGTACAAAGTAACAGAACCGTTAGACAAGGAATTTGCTATTGTCCAAAAATATCATTATCACAAGTTTGAAATACTTTAAGAAAAGAAAGCTACTTGCATCTTTCCCTGCCGACATTTTAATGAATTTCCACATTGTCATCACCATCAGGCTTCAGCACACGTTAATTTCAACAATTTCAAAACTACTTAATTGTGTATGTTAAGTTGATCAGCTAATTTAACAGAATGACAAGAACGCTGGGGGAGCCGTTCCACCCCGTGTCTCCAGTGTCTCTAACAGACACAAAAAAAAAAAACATTTATATGCGCTAGGGGTGCAGTTCAAAGAGAACTTTGAACTAACGCCGTGTCCCCAATACTTCTAACACATACATAAAAAAAACATTTATATGCGCTGAACAACGGTTATACGTGTATACAAAATATCTGACTGGACATTCAAGAAGATCCTAGACAAATAAAACTATTATAGCTTGCACCTCACCTTTCATCATGGATAACCATGAAAGCAAAAGAAATACACTACTTTTCTTCATATTATAAAGAGAGAATCCACCAACTTCAGAAAACTATGCAACGTAGAATAAAGTCAGTCCGATGTTAAACTATATACGACCAAATACTATCACAGTACTATAAATGTACGTATCTCTCATATGCCTATCCTACCAGAAAAGACTTTTAGTAGAGCCAATCCAATATTAACCAACTTAAAGAGTGAGGCTCCAGCAAAAAGGCTCACACCTGACTTTCAGATCCCCAACCAAACAAGAGAATTGTTAAACCATCCAACAACCATACTAGGTTCTTCCCCCAACAAGGGGTGCTGACTCAAGTCTTTTCGTTCCAAATTACATCAATTCACAGGTGTTTCAAGTTTATAATAAGTTAAACAACTTCAGGTCTCACAAGCAATGACCTTAACTGTACAAATGGCAATCTGATGAACCAGTTCAATGAAAGTAAGTGACCATTCAGGCCATTAAACATATCTCTTTAAAAAGTGGAGCGTGTCAACTGGTAGGCCCTAATATGAATTCACCAGCTCTAAATATTGGTACAAATTACATTGTACAAGTGTACTAAAAGTACAGACCGGTCCCACAAAATCCATCTTTGATCCTTCTCTGAATGATTACTTCCAGTTCAGCTCACCCATCTGAAAACAAACTAAAGATTGCAAATCAAACTTGACTCAATATTTGAAGGTTGTGCATATTTTTTATTAAAATGCAAAAACACCAGAGTTTACAGAAAATAGGACAAGTTTCTTATGGAGCTCAGTCAGGAAAAGAAATGCAGGAAGAAAAAGTGTTTACATTCAAGTTATATTTACAAGTCTCTAACCACAAAACAAAGGCTGACCTTGGGGCATACCATATTTGTCTCAAATTTCAGTCATACAGCCTAGGGAGAACCCAACTCAGACCCAGCTACAGATGGAAGCGAGACTGTATCGTCTTTACATATTGCAACATAATTCAATGGTGCTGCAGGCCGCCTTCTGCCATCCTTGCCAATTCCATTATGTCGTGGAGTGATCCCATTTACCCGAGGAGTAAGATCAAAATTTCCTGAAATCATGGCACCTCCCATTGAAAGGCGACGGTTTGTGGGGGTTGTGCTTCCATTCGCTCGCAAACCCTGTACTCTCTTAATGCTGTGATTTTTATTTGGACTGGGTTTGGATCCAAACAAGGCTTCCTGCTCTGTTAGAAATTGCTCTTGTAGCCGCTTCTGATCCTGTCAACAAGCAAGTTAAAATTTTAATATGCAAAATCACGTTTTAGCAGTTCTTGTCAAGTAAAAATTTAGAATGCAAAGACACCCAGGAATATGTACCCGGAACCGTTTCTTTTGCTCCTCTCTTTCTTGTCTCGCGAAGGTATACTCCTCTAGCATTGCCAGCAGCCGTATCTGTATTTTTGAGATAATAATAACCACTATAAGAACATAGATATTTAAAATTAAAAAAAAAAAAAACAAAAAACAAAAAAAAAAAACAAAAACGGAAAAACATATAGACAACGGAAAAGATATTTAGTTAAGAGAACAGGTCTGACTCACGCCATCATATACAAATGGCATGTCTTTTTCTTCTTCCCAAGCACGTGTTTTAGCCTTCAAATTCTCAACAAGAGCTGGCATAAAATGCACCAGTAAAATGTCAATCGTTAAAAGAACTGGAATAATAAGCATTACCACATTGGACGAGTTCAGATCTCTAACAAACCAGGAATTTTGTTCACAGTTACTCGAGCCCGCTCCGCCCGTTTGAGATTTATGTGAGCACCCTTGCTAGCACTGTATCTATTCTCATCCTGTTTACAGTCATTAATTGTCTATAATCAGTTTAATCGTTTTTGTAATTAGCAAACCCCACAAACGATACACTGCTTGAGAAGTATCAGTCTGCTAAACTCCTTAACAAATTCACTGTTTACCCTGTTGTAGTCTTCAAGCCAGCTTTCCTCTTCACAAGCCGCAAGCCACTTTTCTATTCTATCCATTATTTCTTTCCTGCTTGCAACATCTTCCTTCGCTTTCAATATTTGTGATTCAATATTAGCTAGAAGCTCAGAAGGGTCCACCATACCTACAATTCCAATAATTAATTAGACAGGCTTAAATGAACTTAATCCACAAAGAACTAATACTTTTTAACTAAAGCAGGGAAAGGCCAATACCAGCATCAATCAGGGCATTGGATTTCTCCGGTGCTGTGCTAGCGTCTGGTTCCATATGTGCTCGTCTGCATATTTCCTCCAACTCTATCCTCTTCTTCAACACCAATTCTTTCATTTTGCTTGCCTTCAACAGACTCAATCTCTCAACTTCTATCTCTGCCTGGTGCCATCAAAATAAAGCTTAATGTAGTCAAATTCTATTTAATTGGTGTGTTTCTTTTTTCAAATAAAATTTGAACAATAGCATGCAAAGACAGCAAACCTCCTCAATGATATCAAGTGCAAGAGCACCTGCGCTTGTAACTTCATTATCTAATGCTCCAAGATTGCATACAACATTTCTATATCGTTCTCTTTCTTCCGTTGAAGCATCCATTAGGTTCCAAAGTTCAACCAAAGATGTTCCAAGATCTTGCAACTGAAAGTAAAAGCAAATAGCAAAACATTAAAAAATATGAGCTATTAAAGGAAATTCAGCAAGAGGAAATATAGTGGCATTCACTCAAAAGGCAGTGATAATCCACCTTTTTAATTCGAAGTTTTTTTTCATCTTTCAATGTCTGAATAGTCTGTGATAATCCCTCCAATGTCTTGTTGCTAATATTTTTTGTCTGTCCAGGTGCTGACTCAGGCAAGCTTGGATGTACTTCACTAACAGTCTTCCAGAAGTCCATACCAAGTACCGCACAAAGTCCATGCACCTCATTTACATATTCCAATACCTTGTGAAGGCGGTCACTCTGCACACAGACATAAAGCATAAAACCATCTTGTATAGGTAACAGACAATAAAGCGCATGATGGTATGGTATATATTTGCATATACCTTCTCTTTCTGAAGTGCTTGAAGATATGCATGATATTCATCTAATTTTCTAAGTGACAAGTCATCTTCTTCCCCATTGATTGAGTTCAGCACAACATCACTTCGTTGAGAATACCCTGAAATTTCTCCAGATATTTTTTGAATTTGTCCTTTCACTTCTGTAAACTGCTTAATGCGCTCCTCCTTCCTTAATCGCAACTCTTCTAATTGTGGGGTGATGATTGCAAGCTGCTCTTTCAAGGTTCCTGATCGTTTCTCTGGCTGCAAATTAGCAAGCAGAATATTAAAACAATGTGATAGCGGAAACACGCTAGAAGGCACAAGGATTTGAACAATTATGTTAGACGATTTAAACAAGTATGATAGACAATTTGAATTCCACCTCATAATTCAACTATGTTGATTGAACACCACAATGGTATACCTCATTATACTCAAGCGAATAAGCATTAAAGATAACAGGAAGTTAGAATATTTTAAACCGAAAATAAAACATGCGTCTAGCAAAACAGAATTTGCCCAAACAATGATTAGATCAGTGCCAGAGATAATGACAAATAGAAACAAAGACCCGGCAACAGATGCAGAAGGAAAAAAGATGGTTAAACCTATTTCATTGGAAGGTATATTATAGCACATTCACAGACATAAATATAGAATATGGACATCATATCTATAGAAATATTTGCCGGAAGTAACTTGAAAGTTAAAACAAACTCTTCAGAAATTTGTCCTGACCAAATTTATATATGACCCTGAGGATAATGGGAATGCAAGACAGCAACCCACTAGGAGCTCCTTTCATGTCCGCCAGATCTTGAGCCCCCTGCCCCGTTTTCACTGTTAGATGTACTTCATCCTTCAATGTCATGTCAACTTGTAGAATTTGATATTAAAGCTTTTTGACCCTCCAATAATGAAGTATGATGGAGCAAGCTGCAAGACCAGGCAAAGGGGAGATGAATAGTTTGAGTATGCTTTATTGACTATTGAGACAATATTAGATACAGATGCAATGGCCTGATGTTTTTATTTCTTTCATACACACAAGTACACATGCATGCGCGGACATATCACAAGTATATCTAGGCTAATTACTGTGCCCAGTTTCTTTTTCAAGCATGATATGTCAAAGGCTAGTTTTCCTTTGTTTGAGAGGTACAGGGGATGGGCAGCTGCACCTACTTTCCTACTTTGCCAAGGTCCATAGAAACTTAGGACTAGTTTTTTGTTTCATACCATTCTAGTGCTAGTTGCTTGTAAAGTTTGAAACACTGAAATAAACCTCCTTCACTGAAACATCTTTCTCACTGGTGTTTGTGCTTCTATTTCATTCATCTTCTTGCACTATCTAAGTGTTGCTTCAAGCTTTGCTTTGCATTTTCTCTTTCTTAAACTGTTCTATATGCTGACGAAGAATACTTTTTGGAACGCTGTCTAATCTTGATGGGATGTCTGACATTTTGGGTGAACACTTCACCCATCATCAGGGACAGAAAAGCTTTTCAGAGTTTCAAGGCATAGGCAACTGGCCCTGCTTTCCTTCAAATTTTAATGATGTCGACAAAAATTTAGGACTCATTTCTCCTCACTTTAGTGCTAGTTGCTTGTAAAGCTGCAGCCACACAACTAAATCCTCTTCATGAATCCCGTTTAGGATCAGTGTTGTCTGCTTGTAACATCACTCCACTTCTTATCCTTACCCAAGTGCTCCTTTCATTCATCTTCTTTCTTTATCAAGGTGCTTATTCAGGCTTTGCTTTGCAATTTCTCTTTCTTAAACTGTTCTATATGCTCTTCAATTGTTTCAGAGATTCAAGGCTGATCCGGATTCTGGTGGCCAAGATCTGAGAAGCTTGTAACTATTAAAATAAAGGAAAATAGTTACAACTGCATTGTGTGGACGAATCTGTCCTTTGTAAGATTGATGCCCATTACTTATAGCCTTCCTGAGTTTCAGTACCATGGATAAATACTATGGGCCGATGCCACTTTCCATTCAGAACAAAGGCATAGGTAACTGGCCCTGCTTCCTTCAAATTTTGATGATGTCAATAGAAATTTAGGACTCGTTTATCCTCACTTTAGTGTTAGTTGCTCATAAAGCTGTAACCACACAACTAAATCCTCTTCATTGAATCCCCTTTAGGCTCAGTGTTTGTCCGCTTGCAACATCACTCCACTTATTGCCTTACCCAAGTGCTCCTTTATTTCATCTTCTTGCATTATCTAAGTGCTGTTTCAGGCTTTGCTTTGCAATTTCTCTTTCTTAAACTGTTCTATATGCTTTTCAATTGTTTCAGAGATTCAAGGCATAGGCAACTGGCCCTGCTTTCCTTCAAATTTTGATGATATCGATAGAAATTTAAGTCTCATTTTTCCTCACTTTAGTGCTAGTTGCTTGTAAATCTGTAACCGCACAACTAAATCCTCTTCATTGAATCCCCTTTAGTATCAGTGTCTGTCTGCTTGCAACATAACACCACTTCTTGCCATACCCAAGTGCTCCTTCCAAATTTGGATTTCCACTTTCTTAGATTATTCTATATGATCCTCCATTGTTGGGACCTTGACACTTCAGAGGTTAGGTGATCCTTGACATTCGAAAGCTTATATTAATATAATGTCATAAAGGGGGCAATTTTTAATATGATTGGTCATATCTTCTGTTATACTGCATTTCTGAAAAATGTAGCTAGTATGCCAAAACTTTTCTTTATCTGCAATAGGACAATGAAGTAAACATTTCTTCATAATTTGGCCTGTGTTTGTGTCCTATTACCCCTCTATCAGTGGAGGTACATATATTTTTCAAGCAGAACATTCACCACCACTGTAACCCCAAGGTCACAAGTCAAAGCCTTGTAAAAAAACCATGTAAGGCTATGTATTAGGCATCCCAAACCTGGTGTCTTGTCTGTTGAGTTTGTATTCATTATGATTGGTCGGACCATGCCCCTTCCTGTGAGAGCTTATCTTGGTGATCTCGCCCCTAATCAAATTGGAGGGGGACCTTGGGAAGTTTTTCATGAGGATTCATGGTTTTATGTGAGCCTTGTCTTTGTAGAGATGATCAACGGTGTATGGGCCAATCCACCCTGCATCAAGGTGCACCTATGTCACTCCACATGGTTTCGCGTCTATAGATTTTGTAGGGGACCTTGGCCTTGCTGCAGTACTCCTCATGACAGCTCTCAAAGCATAGCAGTCTCTTGTGTCAACTTCCACATTTACCAAGGGAATTCACAGTGCCCAAAGCAAAGTGGTCCCAATGGTAAAACGTCAACTTAGTTTCAGATTAAGAGCTCAGTGAGATGAAGATATGACATGTAGATATTTTCTGATATGAACCTCCAATGATGAGTTATGGCCAGTCAAAGCTGGTCAATAGGAGTGCGCATGGGTTTTCTAAGCATGTCTATGGGAGTGTTTCACTGTTTTCGGCATGCATCATGTCCAAAATGATCTACTCAACAAGAAGAACAAAACCCATGTCTCAAAAAAAATTATCTTAAACTGTTTTGAAGATCCTCATTTTCACCAAGTCTCCAAGGGTTTGACCATGCTGATCTTGTAGTCAAATGGAGATTTTTCAGCAGGGGAAAGTATGGCCTGGTATTACGCATGAAGAAGCAAAAAGTTCAGAACGCTGAGCCCAAAAATGCAACACTTAGCTTGAAGAAGACAGGACCAAATTACACTACTATTTTCAGGAAAAGTCAAAAAGTCAAATAAAAACTAGCCACTGGAAAAAGTCAAGTCAAATGGAACGTTAGAGCCTCATGGACCAAAGAACGTAAAAGAAAGGCATTGCAAGCTAATAAATGCCCAAAGACCAAGTCAAGTGCCAAGAAATCAGTTTGCTCCACTAAACACGGCAAGTCGAATTCCAAAGAGAATCGAGGAGAGAGGATGTTGAGGAAACAGTCATACTATTTTGACCCAGGACCACCATGGATCGCTTTCAAAGGGAATCCTGTGATTTTTCTTGGGAAAGTTAGCCAAGTCAACCCCATTGGGGAATTAAATAAATTATTTTGTAATATTTTTATGAATTAAAAATTGCTAAGTCCCGAATTGTGGAAGACTAGCAATATTTTAATTGAGAGAGTCGAACTAGCTGTTATCTAGCCATTATAATTTTTTCTATAAAAGGCTAGCCTCTTCTCAATTGAAAAGTGTTTGTTCACAAGAGATGATAATGGTTGATCTGTTTTGTTGTGTTTGTTGCTATTTATTGATGAAGTCTCTCTTACAATAATCTGTGTTTGACAGTACTAATTGCGCTGAATTGATTATGAATTAGAAGTTGACTAAGTGATGATGCTACTATGTGATAATCTGTATTTGGTTAAGTGATTTATGTTGGCTTCAATATCTATTTGGGTGATTGATTCAGTGGCACAATGATTCAGATTTAGTTATCAATATTTTGATATTTGTATGCGTGTATTCTTTAGGAGAAGCATATACATACGCAAGTATGATTGATAACAGTAATGTATACAATCTGATGCATGTTTGATCATAGTTTGCAGTGGCAACAGTTGGTTTAGTTTGCAGTGGCAACAATTGGTTTCTGTGATGGGTGACAATGTTGGTATATTGATGAGTGGCTTGCATTGGTATGATTTATTCTGAATTGATCAAGTTGCATTGGTTACATTAGAAGATTTGATGACCCAGTATTTGAGTAGTTGATTTCAGAATTGTTGAGAGTGGGTCCAGTTTGAAACATTCTAAAAGGTGATCCACAAAGAGCTAAGGATAGCAGTCTTCACAAAAGGGGTTGTAGCTCCCTTCCAGTAGGAGCTGGAAAATGAGAGAAGGTTGTAGCAATTTGCAGGTGGGACCTTGCGTACTGGTTAAAGTATGCGTTAGTACAAGATTGTAAGAAAATTATTTTTAATAAAAGAAGAAGACAGAGACGACAGCAGTGGTGGTTTTCTCCCTCGTTGAATTTCCACCTAAAAATCTTGGTGTTCACATGGTTGTGTGTGTTTATGTTCGATCTGCTTCTTAATTGCTCATACTTACTGTTTAATTGACGATTAATGGAATAATAATGCATTAATTAATATTGTACAGATGATCAGATAAGTTATCTAGATATACGCAGATTTCTATAGTAACAGTCGCATACAGACTCTAGTTTCATTTACAACAGTCGTGTATAATAATCAGAATAAGAAATTGAAATTGAAAGTGTGTAAAACACTGATTCACCATCCCCCGCACCCCACCCCCACTCTCAATATTTTTCGTAACATTTATTTTTTTTTTGTTGATATTGAGGCTGAGTCAGGACTCAAGATTCAGGACATAATTTATTATTATGTGTGATGTAGCACTAGACAATTACACATCTTATACATTAGTTTTCTTTTCATATTTATGTGTCAATGCATTTATTTTATGTCGTGAATGCTTTAGATACTAAAAAATTGGGAAAAAATGAATATTTTTGTGTTTTTAAATTTCGCTGATTTTTACAACAACAAACAAAAAAAAAAAAAAAACTTTTGCCAGACCCTCACTGATTTTATCCTGCAGTCAACGTTCACAACATTGATTCTGCCTAACATGGTGGATGCTAACCCCAAATCGATCAACCCCTTCAAAGTTCAAAGTATAAATGCTGCCGGATATGACTCTGAATTCCTAATGCTGCATAATTATTTTGCAAGGCATCATTTGGAAATTCTTGCTCTGCAAAAGCCAACGGGAGTCCAGAAACACTAGGATGGAATGATTGTCACCTTGCTTACATCCCCTCACATCAAATTTAATACTTGCTAACATCTCAAGGGGGTATCCCTAAATGGTTTCTTTAATACCTGCAATTCAATAATTATCAGTAACACCTAGAATTGAAATAAAAAACTTCCTAACCTTGTATAAAACCTGTGATAAAATATGGAAAACAGCAAGCTGGAAACTCCTAAAAAAATTCTCTAGGTGCACACTGAACAATGCAGAAAATTAACACTAAATAAGAACATCAATTAACGCACTAATAAGAGGACAGAACAGAATTTACAGCAAGCTGTTTTGACTGTTCTAAGGCTACCTATGCTAAATTAAATGTTGTTTTTGAGTATTATTTTATGTTTAATATGTTTTTAAACTTTTCCAATGCACAGAAATCAAGAAAAACATAATGTTTTTCTCTATTTCTGTGATAAAAACAAAGTTATAGCAAGTAAAGTTTGTTGTAAGTTATAGCAAGTAAAATTTGTTGTAATTTAACAGAACATTGAATCGATATGACCTATGTTGCCTAAGCTATATGCCTAGAATTCCTAAGATGCACAAACTGTTAGATAAAGAAGTAAATTTGCTTTTATGTGAATAGTTAGATAACTAGAACAAATAGACTAACACCTTATGGAGCCTAGAAAAAGAAGAAAGCGACTAGGGTGGAAGAAAGATCCAATTCCTACCACTTTAATTCTATCAAAAATGAAATTCACAGCAAGAGCCTACGAAAACTGTAGAAACTCTTACACACAATGAAGAAGAGATGGTCGCCAAAGAATTGCTTAATTGGCTTTATTACCAAGCCTTGTGATGAGACCAAAGCCCTTAACAAGTCCATACAAGAAAAAACTCACAAAAGCTTGATTCTATCAAAACACAAGAAGGCCCTAATATTTTGAGGTGCTTAGCATGGCATTAAATCTAAAACTCACAATGCACACCATACTAGGTATCGAAAAGGCTAGCCACCATTGCTAAAACTAACACCACCATGAAATTAACTAAAACTCAAGCCACAAGCAAAACTCCCAACTACGCACTCAAATATGTAATCATCATGTCAATCCAACCATCTTTAGAAACCACTAAAAGTAGCAATTTCTCATATTTGCTTGAAATTTTAACTCCTTGCACATCCCCCCAAAGGGTATCCAAATTTATGATTAGATCTGGAAGAATAACCTTGCAAATAAGCCAGCCTGATCATCCCATTCGAAGCATTCATCCTTGCATAACTGCTCTAAATACTGCACTCAAACTAGAAGTATGTGGCACCCACTACCACAAATTCACCTGCCCACCTTTACCTATGAATGGATAAAATATTCAATAACTTGTCCAATAATTTATCCATAAGTAACAAAAACATGCCACCGTGTGCCAAGTCTTAAAAGCACTCAACACGCCATCGATGTTGTGTTGATGGATCAACCAAGAAATCCATCTCATAATAAACCCATGAAATCAGATTTTGAAGAAATTCAATCTTAGTGCTAACAAGTAATATCCCGAAACTCCTAGGCAAGGAGGCATTTTAGTATAATGGCTTCATCTACAAACTCCTTGACTTCAATTATTGATCTGAACTTGAAGAACTTCTTTTGTATTAGTATGCTTTCATTACAAGCCTCGTCACCTATGTGATGAACTTTTTCAAGTGGTGTTGAGACGACTTGTAGTATTCCACTTCATTCTTCAAGTCTTCCACACATTGTTTGTCTTTCCAATCTCTTTTGTCATTTTGGATACAATTAAATCCAATGTAACTGAGGTTGTGTCCATCCCTATTGTAAAAGTTGCAATCACATCCATTTTGTCAATGATCGAAATGACCAAAATTGTTATTTCTACCAAGACTACATTGATTCAAGATCTTCTTCCTCTTGTCATCAGTGAGGCTTTGAAGGCTACGAATGGATCTTATTTGAACATATTTAGCATGCTTTTTATGCAATTTTGGGGCCAAAAGTCAGTAATCAATGTGGGAAAAGGTCCTTTTATTAAACCCATATCTATGTGCACATTCAAACTCATGCATCCATATTCAGATTGCTCACATGAATATATGTACAGTCACATCTCCTTGATTTAATTACCCCTGTGTTAAAATTGGCAACTAGGGCCAAATTCCATGTGGGTAATCTTACTTATGGGAGCAGATATTTTTCTTAGATCCCTCTCATCGAGAGGTGTAGGATTGATCTAAAGATCATCTGACTCCAATAAGTATTCATGAAGTTATGAGTTTATTTGTGTTATAAGACAATTTGTCAAGATCGGCCAGCAACCAAATAACCCCCACATGTGCGCAAAGTTTTAGTATAAAAGGAGATGACTTGAGAGTCATTTCACAAACACTTCTCTCTTGATTTCTCTCCACTCGCTTTGGGTTTTAGTGGAAGAGAAATCTAGGAGAGGAAGCCCTAGACATTGGAGGAAAGGAGGTTGCTAGCTGCAGCAAGGAAGACAGGCCAAGGAGGGTTTGAAGGATATTGGAGGTCAACACCAAGTGACCGAGTGCTGGAAGGAGGGTTTAGCTACGCTACTAAGAGAAACCTTCTATAGGTTGTCTAAGGAAAACCTATACGTTGTCTAGAGAAGGTCTTCACAAGCCGTAGTCACAGTCCAACAAGTGCCACAAGCTATGCCCTAGACGCAGTCAAGGAGAAGGCCAAATACAAGCCCTAACCGCAAACAGAAAGGGTTAAGGAACAGCATGGAAGAGGGTTGCTACAGGAGGCCGAGTTTGGTGAGTCTTAAGGCTGAAACTAGGGCCGAAGTAATAGGCTGCTAGGCTGAGTAGAAGAGGAGTAAAACGTTCATTGTTTGGGCACATTTGGAGGAGGCTGTATGCTACAGCAAGGCTGTGTGGTAGGTCGTAGGCCATACCACCACGGCAGCAACCTAGTAAGGGAGGAGTTCACCTTCAGCAAGCCGCAATCTTCCAAGGTTTGTTTGGGGTAGCTTGGAGACCATTAAGGCCACAGGTATGTGCCCTAACCAGACTGTCACTAATAATCAACAACAAACAAGGTTGGAGAAGCATGGATTCTGTTGCCTATGTATGAGGGATGTTAGATCTGTCTTGATGGCCTATGATAAAGGTTGTCCCATCTTCCATCCTACATAGAGATCCTAAGCTATGAACCAATACAGTCCATGATAAGATGTGACAGCGAGGTGACCCATTTAGTTTGAATGTACTAAGAGACAGTGATAGTGCAGCAAGATGCATGGGCAACATGATAGAAGCAATGGTACTTAGTGTAGCAAGTACCTGGTGCTGCAAACACATTGGGACAATAGCATGGTGCTACAAACACATTGGGACAACAGCATGGTACAACCATGCTACAATGGGACAGCAGCAAGCACGGTGTTGCAAACACAATGGGACAGCGCGCAAGCATGGTGCAGTAAGCACATTGGGACAGCCGTATGGTAAGCAAGGTGCAGCAAGCACATGGTGGAAAGCATGGTGCAACAAGCACATGGTGGAAATCATGGTGCAGCAAGCACATTTGAACAGCAATGGTACATGATGCAGTACAGTAATGGGTACAATCATGATTGGTAAAGCATGATGAGATGCAGCATAGTAATGATGGGTGCAGCATGATGATGAGGAGCAGCACAATGATAGGTGCCACATGGTGATGGAGTCACCTGGGAGAATCAGTTGAAGCAGCATGTCTTCAACTGAGTTCAACTACCTCATGTATCATCTACTTAGAGATGATCTATGTTCTTATTTAGATAAGTCAAAGTGTTGACTTCTGTTGTAAATGTACTATCTCTCTCTCTGCTAAACTATTGAAGAACATATAAGAAGAATTGATCAAGGGTTTCCCCACATTGGGGTTTGTCCCTGGCTAGCGCCACATCTTGTGTCCTTTTGTCTTGTCTTGTCTTCTACGATCTATGTTTATGTTCTATTTGCAATTTACTTTAATGCTGATGTGATTGCTAATCTAGAAAAGATATTGAGCTAACTGTGAAAAGAGAAATAAATTTCTCTAATCATAGAACAGACCTAAAATTAACACCCTATGATACAATCACATCTTTTCAATTTTACAAACAAAAAAACAAAACAAATATTCAAAAGTTTCTTATATATATAAGAAAAAGGAGGAATATATATGTATAAGAGAAACTTGATTAAACGCCCAAAAGCTAAAGGTTTTTATAAAGCATTATTATTATAACATTTAAGTTAAAAGGGATACTTTTAAAGTCTAAAGTAATTGTAAATAACCCTAACTTCAACTCAAAAGTAATAAAGGAGAAAATTTGAAAATGAAGGAAGAAAGATTCTCTTATAAAGGTTGCTCCCTTAATGTTGCAAGATAAAATGAATCTAGGATATGGAGTCAAGGGCAACCAATTCTTAAGAAACCAACCCAAAAGGGGTGAAAAACCGTGGTTAGGAATCCAAGAGGTGACTAAGGAAACTCAAGAAGTCAACGAAATCTAGGGGCAACATGGAGGTGATCTCGATGGAAGAGGAGAGAATAATTTAAAAATAATTGGGGGAATATAAGACACTTAAGTTCCGCTACTAAGGGTTAAATAAAAGACATGGCACGAGGATAATCAAGGGGAACCTGGCAAATCCATGAGTGGCAAGTTAAGTAGATTTTTAATTGTAGGAATCAAGAAATAGTTTGATCATCTCATGTAGTGGAGGAGATTTAACTTTAGGAATAATGATGTGGAGGAGATTTAACTTTAGGAATAACTGGAAGAGAGATTATATCCATTCGTGAGAAATTTGAGGAGTTTTTACTTTTAGGAATGATAGGAAAAGTGATTATATCCATTAATAAGCAATTTGGAATCGGTGACTAATAATCTTATGAATTAAATTTTGAAAATGGGATAAGAATAGAAAGAAGTAACTCCATGCTTTAGTCACTTAGAGTTCTTATAATGTAAAAGACAAGATACCTTTACAAATTTATCTCCTTTATTATGATATGAAATAAAATGAATATATTGTAACCTATCACTAAATTGACCTAACCATAACTAAAATACTAATAATGAATAAGAATTAAGTTCTTCATAAATAATTATAACATTTAATTAATCATTTTTAAAAGTATCCCTAGCGAGGGAGCCAATAACTTGAGAAACAATGCATAGTGGGGGGCATACGTTGCCCTTACAATCATACGGATGATCCTTGAAATGGTTGGTGTGGCATCACCTGCCCATGCAGGAGTGTGGAAGCCTACTGCTCATAGTGGGTGGCAATTCCAACTTTTAATTCCAGTTGTTTCTATGGTTAATGCATTGAAGGTTCGTAAGGTTTGTTTTTTGTATTTCTGGTTCCGGAACCTCATGCTCTGCTCAACTTGAATTGGCAGTCAGCTTGGTGCGTCGAAATGGAGAAGGGGTACCTCGGGGATTGATGTTCCAGGAAAATGTGGTAGCAGTGTCGTCGATCTCTCCATCACTGGTTTTTTGGAGGGTTCCCGTGGGTGTGCCACCTTGTGGATTCTCTCTTGCACTGGCGCGACAGGTTGGGTTACTTCAGTGTGTGGTGAACGGTAATTGTGTTGTCACGTTTCCTCTGGTCGTTAAATGGTTTCTATTGAGGGTTATTCATGTTAAGTTTAAGTTTGGGTGGCTCGCTAGCGATGCTTGGGTCTTTTGTTTACTTAAGTTTGCCTTTTTGGAATTCCGAGACTATGAGCGGATTTTTGCTCTTAGTTGTTGTGGCACCCCTTCTCATGTGGTTTAATTGGGGTGGAAGAGGTCCCCAAAAGCCTATTCTTGTATTCTAGCTTGTGGGTTGGTGTTTTGGTTTGTGCATTGTCGAGGGTTACTGGTTTTGTTGCATTTCTAAATGGTCATTTCTCTCGGCTCCCTATTTAGTGCCTGTCCATGGTGACCCCCCAAGCCTAGAGTGTCGAGGGTGGACTATGCGCTTGCATTGGGTGGTTGTGGCTCGTTGAGTATGGTTCTCTATATCCTTCTCTTGTGGCCTTTGGGTGGTGCAGTGGTTTAAGGCTTGCTCCTATGTTGTAGTTTCTATTGGCTCCTCAAACTTGGTGAGTTGTTGTGGGTGGGTACATTAGAGCTAGGAGTTTGTGGCTGTGCGGCACAATGTTCCCATGACATCCTTTATTGGGCCCAGGGTGGTCCAATAGTCTAGCACGAGGTTTTATGTGGTGTCAGTGATGTCTTCTACCTTAGCAATGTCCTCCCGTGACAATATGCCTCCTCGGCGTGGAGGTCGTCATGACTCAAGCGGGTGAAATGTTTCTGCTCGTTAGAGCTCCATGAGACAAAAAGGACCCTCCATCCCATCCTCCTCTCAGCTAGCATCAAGTGCTCTAGGTGTTGCTCAATCACAAGATTCTTTAGATATGTTGGTTAAGTCCCCGATTACCAATTTGGATCAATTAAATCGGGCTTGTCAAGAGGATTGGGTGGAATTCATGAAGATCCTTGGTCATATCCAACATAACCAGTGGCAGTTGCATGACCGTATGGTGAGTCTATGGTGTGGTCAACGTCACACTGTGGAAAAAACAGAGAGACTAGAAGCAAGGTGGACCCATGTGAAAGGTCATGTTCACTATGATTACAAGCCAACCCCATCTCTGGGGGCAGGTCCAGACAACCTTGCTCTAGTTAATTCTACTAATTAAGGATGATTGTGGGAGTTTTTCTGAATATACATGTATTTTGGCACATTGGCCTGTAAATCTTGGATGTCTTTTGCGTTTTGTAAGTTGTCTAAGTATATGGGTCTACATTTGCTAGCCAACAAATCTGATCGGAATGAGGCTGATAGAATTTTGGAGATGTACATTGTAAACTTTAACTTCTTGAGTTAATAGAAGACCTCGATTTACAAAAAAACTGCAGTTATAACATTAGATTATAAGCGTTATAATATTAGATTGTTGAAAAATATTCAAAATTAATGGTGAAGACCATAAAGATAAAAGAAAATCCAATGTTTTAACAATAGCTTCCACGAACTAATAAAAGTCAAGAATCTGGCCAATAATTGGGGAGAAACAAAAATCCAACACATCAGTGGAGAAGTCAATACAACAACTTTCTAGCCAATGTAACAATGGATCTTCAAGAACTAACGTGCGGACGAGGTATCTCAAAGGGAGTCAACATCCAAAAGAATAAAAAAGTATATAGCTTTTAATCAACATCAATAATGATAATTCAAGTTGTATAATGAGGAAAATTAATTGCAAATAATGCAATTATTAATTCCCCATACTTAAAGTATAAGGAAATCATTGCATAATTATGGAAGTAGTGGGGAATGTAAATTTGGACCACCAACAAACCCATCGACACATGATCATTGTAGCTCAAGGTAGATCCATGCGTTTAAGGCGAGTAATGGTTTGAGAATCCTCTTGATTCGTTTTTTCGTGTAGAAGAAAAGGAAAGAAAAAGTAGAATGCATTATTTGAAGATAAAGGAAATCAAAAGCTTGGACCACCTATTGTTAAAGTGCATGATAACAAGAGTGTGTAAACATGCTTCTTACAAATGGGAGTAGACTCTTGGAGGATGAAGCTTTGGGTGAAGAAAGCATATGTATTATACACAAAAGGAAATAAAGGGGTGGGAAGAAGGGAAGGGAGAGCCAAGCTTGTGAAAAGGAGACGCAACTTCAGCACCATGAATTTTTTTGGAAAAGTAGAGGGGGTTTAAATACTTGCCTCCCCCTCCCCCCGTCCTCCCCACCCAAAACCAAAAATCTAGACAATACCTAGAACGGAGAAGAATTGGCATTGAAGGCCAAAATATGGAGAGGAAAAAAAGAATGCCCATGAATGAAGAGATCAACTAAAGGATAGATAATCTAAGAACAACACAAAAATGAAGACTATTTACATCTTAATACCACAAGTGAGTAGATAAGTGTAACATACTCTAATATCTAAGGCTCACAATATACAAAAACATGCTAAATTTTCAAGAGGTGACAATGATGGTGAAATGACTATTTTATTACCATATGCAATTCAAAGCCTTGAGGTATAAAAAGAAGCCCTAAAAGGAGTAAAGGAGACCTCAGGCAATTTTTGGCGATGTTTTCAAACATTGGCAAGGATAATCTACATAGAGATTATATTATCAAAACATGTGAAGACTCAAACAACTACAAAGCGTATTCAATCTTTTGATAAAACTAGGATCTCAAAAAGGAGCAAAGAAGATCTAGCAATAATAATAAAAAGCAATACCAACATGGACAACCACTCCAACGTCAACCTAGGACAAAACACATTAATTTGTCTTTATACTGAATTTGTTCATAGTTTGATCAGTAAGTGTTTCATTCTAGTATGAGACATCAATCAATTATTGCCAAATACCTAGGGGAAGTGGAATAGCCATCAATTGAATATTGTATCTAGTGAAGTGTTTAGAATGTTTACACCAATAAGCGTGTCTATTTTGGAATATGGCTTCCAAAATTTTAATTTAATTATTATCATTAATTAATAGGTGGAAAGCATGGATTTAACCTTATGGATTATTGATGGAATATTTTTAGTAGTTGTCGAGGATAGAGGGTTGAGATTTACTTCAAAGGTAGTTATGCCCTTTTTATTTTCAATTTAATTAGTTAGAAAATCTAGTTAGAATAAAATATTTTTACTATGAAATGAGTTATAGTTTATGGGGCATGTGGTATTGATAAACCATGTTATTGGCCTATGGTATTATAATGAAGCCTATTTACAAGTTAAGAATCTCCATGATAAAAGTGGGGGTGAATCTCCATGATATTTTACATATTAATTCTTTTATAATTAATAATAATAATAATAATATATTATAAAGTTATAATTCAATTAATTATTATGATGTTTTTTAATTTTGGCAATGTCAGATGTATCATGAGGTAAGTGTGTTGATGTCTTTCATAGATTGAAGACTATCGAAGTTTACTAGCAAATTAATTTATATGGTTGTGCTCGTAAGTAGTAGTTGTTGGGCTCAAGTTTTTTAGTAGACTCTCTTCCAACTCTTTTGGACAATCTTCATGAGTTTTATCTCCTCAACCTTGGATGTTAGGGGAGACAAATATATAAAGACAAGTTACCCACAGAGCAATGTTTCCTTCTGCCCGTGCAACAAACCCAATGGGAGGGTGAGGACTCTTCCCCTTCCCTTGTGGTCATTTGTTGGACATTAATAAAATTATCTATCTTATTTTATCTTATCTATCCTAAATTTTCTAAAATAATGACTTTGGGTTTAGGGCTGCCATCTATGTTGCATGAAACGTCTAGGAACTCGGCATTTTGTGCCGTACCAATACCCAAAACGCCAAAACTCAATTGAAACACAAGTGTCATACCGTCATCTATGAAAGTTAATATAAACTTGGTTTTCCTTCTAAATTGTCATTTATGGATGTTATTCCTTCTTTTCTTGCAAGATAATTGAAACATTTTGGTGTTTCATGCAACATAGACTGCCATAATTTTTATATAAAAATTTCCTCTTGCTAATGAAGAGAAGGATAACAACAATAACAATAATAATAAAATAGCTGAAAAATTAGTTCATATAGGAATGAAGACAACCATCATCATTTGACTTCATTAAATTTCAGGACTCATTAGTCAAAAAAAAACTTCTTCTTTTTTTTATTTTCACAATTGAATTTGGAGAGATACAAGTTGAAAGGCCAAGACAAATCAAAACATACGAAGTGCAAAAGTACAGAAGAACCTTCAAAAGAAAATGATCAAGTATTAATTTCATTGGTAATTCAAAAAGAGGAAAGAATAAGCAAGAGTAAAGAGGTAATTTAGCTGCATCTACTAGAGTTCTTAGAAGAAAGTAGAATTTTCATTGATATGGAAGAACACAATGTTGAATTCACAAACAGCTTTATTATTAGAAAATCATCACAAACAAACATAACACCTCTAAGCAAAAGAATCACGTAAATCAGATGCAAATACTATCCATAAAGCAATACTCACACAACATTAGCTACTCAATGGCATACCCAAAATCAAGAATCAAACAAAACCATGAGTATCGTTTCATTGATATTAGCCTTAACCTAAGTTAAGGCCATAGTCCCCTAAACACAACAAAAAGCATGCATGTATTGACCACATTTTGTAGGAGCATACCTGACAGCTACTTGTATCTACAATCTATGATTGTGAGAACGAAGTTCATAAAAATAGAACCACACTATTACAAGAACAGTAGTGTGCCACATTGAAACAACAATTCCATATGGAAATTACGGGGAAGATGACATCATCAATGCAGGCCACTTTAAAAAATCATTATTCTAATCAAACTGGGACTTACAGCATTTTGTTAATGGCAACATAAAACAACATCTCCAACAATGTTTCAAGACTGAAGCATTTCATGAGAGGATAAAATGTAATGTGAATATATAAGGCATCAGTAGGATAGTTACAAATGGATAGATAATAATAACAATAGCAGTCATTACTAGAAAAACTGGATAATTGATGAAGGGGCATGATGACAATATAAATATACCTCAGCCTAATGTAACAATCCATATATCAATCAACATATTATTTAGCCTTTATACATCTTCAATCTTGTTAGTATTAGCAGTTTTCCCTCTAAGAATGGAGATTCGCCATCTCTGACTGGCAATGCACATTGATTTCTTTAGTGAACTGTATTGTTAATCAGACATCTTGATAGCAAGACCACTCCTTTTCTATTTCGTTATGGATTTATAATTATAGTCTATGAAAGAGGAACACTAGGCACAAACATACAATTGGGAGAACTAGCAAACACAAATGGACACTGTTGCTGATACATAACAGCATTGAAGCACTCAAAACAAAATTTGAAAAAACAAATGTCATAGTTTTCTATAGTTCTTCCCGAAGAATCCTTTATCTGCACTACACAAAGTGAGTTTCCAATGAAGCCTATCAAAAACAATGCATATTGAGACAATCACATAAGTTGCTTGAGACCTAAGTTGACAAGTCTTGAAAAAGGTCATAATAAATCGTTTCAACCAGGGCTAGAGTTGAGAGCCAATTTCAAATTCAGTTGCATGTCTTCCAGTTCATAATTGCGAAACTGGAGTCGTTTATTAAATATCGTTATGTTTTGCACATATGATTCCCCCAAGAGGTTACACTCTGAGTTATCTATTATTTTCTGCACATTTATGCAACATGATGTATTGGGGATATAACAGCATAGGTTTCATTTATCGTATTAAGCAGCCTACATGAACTTTTAAGTTAAAAATCTATTGGTGCATGGATACCGCATCTAAAAGTGCCACCATGACTGTTAATAGACATCCCATGGAAAAGTGACAAACACCAAAGCAAGCAGTAGAAAAAAAATTAGTTATGGTCTATCCTATAAAAGCGTCATTGTGTGGACGTATTCTACCTGAGAGTGAAGATTCCTGTCTCCTATGGAAGCTATGAGAAAGGCAAGCTCTGCTTCCTTGTCCGCAAGTGACTGATGAAGCCGTGCCCTTGCATGGCTAGCCTGGTCTACCTTCCTACAGTAAACCTCCAAACACTCTTTCTCCAGTTCTAAAAGCATCTTGTCTCTCTCGACATCAGTTTCTCCGATCTCATCCCAAATATGCTGCATAAACACAAAAAAATGCTTTAAAGTGATCAGAAGTCTTAATGCCAACAGGTCTAAGTGAAATTCATTCACCTTAAACTAGCATTCCCATCGTGAACACTGCGGTGACAAAGTAGAATGATATGGAAATTTTACGGATCGCAACTAGAATAAGATGCCTATAAAGCCCTCGGAGCCGTTGAAAATGCAACTGAAACCAAACCTAACAACAACAAAAAACTCCAGGTTCTTGAACTGCTCGAAAAAGGTCCAATTGCAGCATAAGGAACACAATGTTTAATGATTTTTTACCTAGATTGAAATCTTGCAGGCAGAATGGCGACGTGTCAGCCTCTGAGCTACAAGGATAATGAATAATGTACCTTGGTGGTTGAGCTGAAGAAAGGTTAACTGCACTGAGAGAAGCTGGGTACTCTACTGCATGGGGATTAGGTAATCAACAATTTGTGTGCAAACTGTCCATAGAATCTAGAGGAGATTTTACAGTCATATAAACCATTCCAAGATGCCAAACACTGTGCACTGAATATAAACACTACACAGAGACATCAGAAGCGGGGCATCCCCGGTCTCCTAATGGTAAACACCCTACTTGGAACAGCTTGGTGGGTAAGCCACAAGCATAATGTAGTTAAGCGGTGAGCCCACAGGGTTTGTCTACTCTTGTAGCCATAACTAAGAGTTAAAATTAAAATAAAAAAGCATAATGACAACACTGCGATGCTGTCAAGTTTGCATGATCAAGGAAACATAAATTCCAACAAACACCAGCTCGTGAAAAATAACCAGCTAAAGAAGAAAGACTGTGAGATAGAGTCCAGTCCGGGTCTGACATGAGTTCAAATCTTATGGGTTTAGTGATGAAGATGTTCGGCCCAGGGGCGAGGTCCTGGGTGATTTTGACAGAGGAGTACCCCATGTGCTTGTGATAGTGATCAGTGATTCTCCGTTGAGGGCCTCTGGCGTTTTAGGAAATTTTAATACGTCTTGCGCTTCAGGAAGCACTAACCCAAAAATAAAAATACTTAAACATACGCCACTCTAGACATACAGCGTCCCAGAACGTAACTGTGCAGGGTATGAGCAAAATTCAAGATACCCATTGTCTTAAATCCAGAAAAAATTCCAATGCAAAGCCATGTGAGAAGCCTTCAAGCCAATGCTGGTCCATGTAATAGACTACTGCTGTAACATTTAAAAAACACAAGGCAAAACAAAATGACAAGCAATTGAAGGCAAAGCAAACCTGAAGTTCTCGAAGCAACGAGCTGCAAGTGGTGTCCATGCGGACAGACAGCTCACCGGCCGAGGGTACCATGCGAGACACACTGCTGGCTAGCTTTCAAATTTTTTGACACGAATTCACTGCTGCACTGAGTTTAGCAGAGGGAATAGAACCTCAGACCACTGGAAAAAGCAGAGCAAGAAAATGCAGAAATAAAATATTACGGAAAAAGCTTTGCACAGGGACGAGATAAAGTGACGGGAGGACTCAGGTCAAGTCATATGACAGATAAACATTTTACTGTGAAGTTTAAACCCTCAGTGTAAACATGAGATAAAACCGCAAAAAACCACTAAAATGTGACCGCTGGGTTTCAACCTTCCGGGATTATGTATTTGCATGCTTCCAGTCAAACCACCCACATTCTTTTATTCGCCTGCCATTAATGCACGGTGTTTGAAACTGCGACCTCCCAACCCCCGAGTCCCCACGCACGCACTGCTGGTTCTTACTGTTGCTCTGTGGAGAAAATTTGAATTGAAATGAAATGATGGCAAATGAAATGAAATGGAATTACAACTTCATTGTGTTTTTTAAATTCATGTCACGGATGGCGTGCATGGATTGACTGTGAGCCCCACTGTGCACGGGCAACGGCCCTTCGCCTGTCGCTATCACCTCCATTATTAGTGTAATTTAATTTCTGTTAGTTAGACATTGGGCATTGGGTTTGGGTCTCTTCCTATCTTTTGTGGAACCTTTGCCACCAAACACATTCAAAATTATTTGTAGGCACATAATTATTACTATATCTTCCTATCTTCCATGGTCCGAACCCGAACCTTTGCCTTTGCCACCAAACAAATTCAAATTATTCAGGGATATCCTAATATTATTATTAGGAGATATTATAAATAATAAATAATATTATATTAGCGGGATTAATTATTTGATTAAGAAGGTAGTAGGTGCATGGGTTATTTTAAATTTCAAAGAACAAGTAGAAATTAATTTCGCTTGGAGTTTGATAAAGGTTTCTATAATCAATATGCTTCTCAATATGAAACATATGGGCTCTTTCAAGGGTGTTTTCTTGCTCACAAAAGCAATATCGAAAGGAACCAACCCTAAGGACTCTCTCCTTAATTTAATTTTTTATTATATAAGGATTCTTCTATCTTGATTCTCTAATTATCAATGTTTCCATGTTTCAAGGCACAATAATTTCAAGGCAAATGCAATGGCAAATCTAGTAATTAGATTAACAAAAGGATGATTATTAATTAACGATCTAGTCTTTTTATTATATCATTCCATGACTTCACACATATCTACAAAAAATTTAATTTGGTGATTGGTGTAGGTTTTAACTCCGTACAGAAATTACCTACAGACAAATTCTAAAAACAAAAAATAAACAATGGTGAGAGCATAACACATAAAACAAATATACACAAAGATTTTCCCCTAGATCCCAAAACCGAGACTACCATATTGTTTTTTCATTATATTCATTTCAATGTTACAACACATATATATACATACATGTCGAAGCATCCATAAACCCCAATCCATTAACCCTATATTAGAACATAACCGTAGTTCCCTTGACCGGATCTACAAAATATCGTGGACCAAAAACCATCACGCCCAAAACCATGTGTAAAATCCATGCACAAAACCATAGGTAGGTCCTCCCACCTAATATAGGGTCCAAAAAAAAATTCCTGGGGCACTACCCCGAACCCCCTAAAGTGGGGTTACCACCCCCCCCCCGTTGTGACCGACGCAACGAAGGGGGGCGCTGCCCGTCTCCCCTCTAACCCCCCAGCTTAACTATTGGGCCTAGTCGTGGAAAGAATATAACACAACCCAACAATTAGTTCACCCAACAACGAGAATTACTAGTTAACAAAATGGGTTTTAGGGGAGCGAACATCCCTACCATCCATGTTGCCACCATGCATGCTTATTATAATTTGGTACTCCCCTGGTTTCATAATCAACTGTGCATGGAGGGTTTGGTTATGGATTATCATGGGGCAATGGAGGTATCTTTCATCTCGTATTGAATGAGTATGGGTGTGAGATTGATTTTCCCCTATGTGTGATGAATCTACAGCCTCTCATAGTCCTTTGGCACAAATTGATCAAGCCTCAAATGAGCAAATCCATGGTTCAACTTCTGGAGATGACATCTATGTATCAAGATAAATGGTCGGAGAGGGAGCTTTTAGCAAACCAAGAGAATTTTGAATTCTAGAATTCCTCGTGAGGTTTATTAGATCAATTTGTTATCAATTATCCACTCTTGTGTATGATGGTTGTTATTTATGCCTTATGGATGCTTTTCTATTTTTGGTTTTTCAATTTAAACTAGCTCTTTTTTTAACGGGTATCGAATATTTCTAATCATTGGTTGCGTGAGGGGAATGTGGTGTCTTCCCCTTCTGTCTTTGTTGATTCCCTTGTGAATCTTTGGTCTCTTGGGAATAGTCCACTTTGGTATGTTCTAGTTTTAGACAGGAAGTAAACGATATTATTTGTGTTACGATAGCATGATGAACTTGCATTGAATTATCTTTGTGAATTCATTGGTGTTTTTCTAAATTGTTGGCCTCCCAAGGCTAGAGCTTATATTTTGAATTAGTTTGCTTTGAAACTTGATTTGGTAATTTCCTGCCCTATTTTTAAGGTTGTTATTTCGGAAGTTAGGTTTTTCTTCATCACCTTTGTCTCATATTCTCTTGTTTCTTCTCTCCTCCCTTGATTCTGGGTGGTGGCGTGATTAGTTCTTTTAGCTCCTAGATCTATTTTCTCAGGGTTGGGAGTTGCATGGTCCTAGCAATCATCCTCCTATGGGATAGGGGATTCCTCTAGGTTTGGATGATTGGTTTTATTGGAGGATGTTAGGCCACAATGTCCCCTCTTCCTATGTTAAGGAAGAGTATTTCTATTAAAGCAATCTTTTCGGCTGGATCCTACAAGGTGTTGTCATTGAAATAAAAATATCGGTTTGCTTATTTATTGGATGATATAATTTCCTTTCTTCTATTAACTAAATGGAAAATCCAGACCTCGGGAAATCTCCACCACCAAAGTGGGTAGAGGTTATGGAGCAATTGCAACAATAAGTATTGCATCTTCAGCTTCATCATAGCCAAATTGTATCAACTATTCTTATGAAGTTGTTGGTTGAACACAAAGTCAAACTGCAAGGTCTTGAAGATCAAATGGCAACCCTTCGTTAACAACTACATGAATTATAATTTATTTCAGGTCAGCTTCAATAAGGAGGCTCTTCTCCAATTCATTCGTCTTCTCCAACCATGAGACACCTACCATATTTCAATGGTCCCCTTCATGATGAGCTAGACCAAAGCATTCATGATTGCCCCACTTCTCTTGTCTAGTCTATATGAAGTTTAAATGCATTAAGATTTTAGGGGTTTTTTATGGAGGTTTTATGTTTCTAGGATATTTAGTTTTTCTCTAGATGTAGCTAGAGAATTTTGGTTATTGTTCTTAGAAGGGCCTATCTCTAACAACAATCTCAATATTGGCAAACTCTATTTTTGTAACTTTTGATGTGAAGCGATGTCCCCAAGCATGAATTTTAGTATAAATATTCACAACTCTAGGCTTTTTTTTTTTTTTTTTTTTTTTTTTTTTTTATCTTTAATCAAGAGTGTGGTGGATATTTTTATATTGTGTTTTTATTTATTTTTGTTTATTGTTTTTTGTAGTAATCTAGGTATTTTTTCCATGTTAATCTAGTATTGACTATATAAATAATGGTGTACTTGGACTATTCTACTTTTTTATTTTTCCCCTTGAATTTGGAAAAGGTCGTAATTTTGTGTTGTTTAAATTGCATTGTTAATGAATAAATTAAATTAGTGCTCTAGAAACCCCCCAATGCACTTGGATTATGTAGACTCTACAACTCAAATCTATAATCCACACAAATTTTTGCTAAATTATGCTTAAAAAAAGGTAAAAACATAGATTATTTAAACTACATTGTAAATAATAGGTAAAATGCTTTACTATGATACAAAAACTCTTTATAATACTCACACATCAACCAACCACACCCTAGTGAGTAAAGTTTTATCTATAGTGTTGACACCTAATCCTTGGGATTGGGTGAATATGTGTAAAATGATGTAAATAGAAAATAAGGAGAGTTGGAATATGAAGAGACACTGGGAGATGAAGCCCAAGAGTCTCTCCCTCCATGTATATATCTATGATCAACCTTAATACAAAATCAAAATTTCATTTGAGGAGTTACCTCCTGTCCTGACATGATATATGAGCACAGGTCCCATTTTAAAGTTGTAGCTCTTGTATTCTGCCATTTTTATGCTCCCATTTAGAGTTTGCTTCTTGAATATTTTGAATGCATGAGGGTGTTGGAGGTTTGTTGTCTGGTGCATGGTGCAATGTGGTGAGGTGCATTAAAGGCAGAGGCGACCTCTCCTGCGTGAATGGTATGTCGAAAATTTTATCACTGTCGCATGTGTTGTTGTGTTACTGTGATTGTTATCCTGAAGGTTGTTGGAGGTTATGCCATTGTATTATTGTATATCATACCTTCCACTACTTACTAACCACCATACATCATTGCTTGTCTTTTGGGCTGATGCAGTGGAGCCGTGGACTCCCATACAATGGGTTCACAGTGTTAATTCAGACCTCTCCTCACTACGCAGTGGAACCACATCGCTCCTCCCTACCACATTGTCCGCCGACATGCCTCCCTCCGCTAACATACCTATCACTGTTGTCCTGACTCCTCCCATTTTAACATATAACTGCCATATAATGTGACTCTCGATTTCTCCAATACCACTTTGGTACCACCTCCTTCCCATACTCCATTCATACATTGTCTCTCGTTTCCTAGTGTTGAATGATATCCCATACACCAATTTCACACACACACACACACTAGAATTGGGCATCGACAACAGGGTACATATACCAAAACTACCATTGGTTTAATCCCGCACACCAATACATATACTACGATCTCACTTCTGTTATATAAAGTTGTCATATGTACGCTCCCACTCCCGTTATATAACGTTGTCATACCTATGCTCACACAGTCATACTACTCAGGTTATAATACCTCATATTATATTACGTTGAATACCTCTGGTTATAATACCTCCCACAGCCATTTACCTCCTACATAATTAACGTTATAATACATATAATGTTGCGCCATTGCATAATACATATATTTTCGCTCTTAATACATTTACTCTCCCCCATATACTTCCTCCCCTAAATATACCTCTACTATAAATATATCATAATTGTATTTTTATGACGAGAAGTGCAAAATTATATTATATATATATATATATATATATTGGCAACAGAGTACATTTTACACAATATACATTTTTTAAATGCATTCATTGATATCTATTGTTGGAGTAGTTCTCTCAGGAAAAGAGAACTATTTTGAATGGTCAAAGAAGATAAAACACAATCTCATTTTCAATGAGTTGTGGAAAGGAGTTTATGTAGCAGAAGGAGGTAATCAACCTGCAAAGCCCGCCTCAGATAAGGAGATTTCCATTTGGAAAAATAAGAACAACAAGGCCGCCTTGATTGCAACATCTGTAAATGAAGAGGTGAGTTGCCATATTTCACCATTTTCAAATGCTTTTGAAGCCTTACAGATGTTGAAGGAACTCTATGACGCACACTATGAACTTGAAGTTGTCCAATTGATGATTAAATTGTTCACTCTTGAATTGAAAAATGATGACCTTCTTGCTTTAACATCAGAAGTAAGATCTAGTATGCATGATATAAAAACCACTTGTGTTTAAATAGACATTCCTCTAATAGCTTATGTCAAGGCACTATATCCCACTTATTCAAATTATCTTGAGTCATTACAAGCAAGTGGAAACCTCAAGGAAATTACCTTTGACTACCTTGAGAAGAAGTTTGTTGAGAGAGAGAAGGATTTTGGGAAGAAGATAACTCCTCAGTGCTCTGAAGAAGTTGTGTGTATTGCACATAAAGAGAAGAATCATGCAAAAGATTCTTTTATAGGAAGAGGTGGTCAAAGAGGAAGAGGAAGAAGGAATTTTAGAGGCAGGGGGGTAGACGATTCCAAGGAGAAAAGTATGATCTTCATTGCATACGTTGCCATAGAAATGGACATGATGCATCCACATGTAATTTGCCTTGGGACAAAATTGAGCAAGAAAGGAATGAAGCCAAAGGTAAAATCAATGACAAAGGGAAAGGTAAAGCACCTAAATCCTCTCACTATGTTGTGGCACATTATAATATTGGAGTAATTGAAGACTTATTTAATGCTTCACTTGCTTCTTCGAAAAATGTTTGGTTGCTTGATTTAAGGGCAACTTGCCACATGAATTGTAGAAGAGATTTTTTCGAAGAAATTACTGACAATATTAATGGAGTAGTATACTTTGCAGACATTTCAAAACTCAAGTCATCGATGCTTGGCACGATCAGGCTCAAACTACATGGTCTTCTAGAATTTCTTCTACATGATGTTTTATATATCACAGAGCTGAGAGAAACTTGTTGTCTTTGGTCCACATCCACCAGCAAGGACACTCCATTCATATGTTTGATGGTAAGGTTGAGGTCAGAAAAGCATCAGATCGCTCACTTGTCATGACAAGGATAGAAGAAGATAGACTTTTGAAGCTGTAAGGTACCTCTGCTCGTGCATATAACTTCTCATACAGTTCTCATTATGATGAAGGTACATTTCCATCTAGTATTTTATGGCATGCTAGATTTGGACACTTGAATTATGAAAACCTTCATATGTTGAAGAAAAATGGCGTTACTGGTTTACCTACAATTCTTATGAAACTTAAGCAATGTGATGCTTATATTCTAGGAAAGCATAGCACACAGTCCTTTCATGATTCACATTCCAGAGCACTTAGAAAACTTAAACTTATTCATTCACACTTATGTGGCCCAATGTTTGTTCCTTCTGCAAATCGAAAGAAATATAAGATAACATTTATTGATGACTATTCCAAAATGTGTTGGGTTTATTTGTTGAAGAACAAATCTGATGCTTTTCAAACATTCAAGAACTTCCATGCGTGGATTGAAAATAATGCACAAACTCGTATTGGCACTGATAATGGAAAAGAATACACTTTAAATGAATTTGAAAACTATCTTCGCGGGCATGGGATCAAAGATTAAACAATCGTGCCTTATAATCCCTAATAGAACAGAGTAGCTAAAAGAATGAACAGGACAATCTTAAATATGGTTCGTTCCATGATGTTTTTCAAGAATGTTAAACTGATGTAGTTCAATGTGTTGTGTATATAAAGAATAGGTGCCCATCTAATGCTATTAGAAACAAGACTCCTTATGAAATGTGGTATGGCCACATTCCTTCGATAAAGCATCTCAGGGTATTTGGTTCCACTTGTTATGCCTTGATACCTAAGGAACAAAGAAACAAACTTGGTGCAAGGAGTCGTAAGTGTATCTTCTTGGGGTATTCAAATGCCTCCAAAGCATATCATCTCTATGATGAAGTTAATAAGAAGTTTGTAGTGTCTAGAGATGTGATCTTTCTTGAATCTTCCAAGGTTGACAATGTTATTGAGTGACAACTTGATTGCTTGGATAGATTCATACATGCCAAGTCTTTTCAAGAATTTAATAATAAGATTCCACATCTTGAAGGGGGGATTTATATACTGGATCAATCCATGGAATCTTCTTATGAAGCATTCTCTCCCCACATGAAGCTCTAGCCACTGATGAAACTTTGAGTGATGTGATTAACAAATTGGGAGACTCAATCTTGATTTAGTCCCAACTCAGTCAACTGAGCAGCCTGAGCCATCTCACAAATTTCCTCCAAAATAGTTGACACAAACACTTGAAAGTGTTCATCCTAATTAGGTTGGAAATACCGGAACAAGAAATTCAACCAGGAAAAATGGAGGTGATGTAGACGATTCTGATTCACCAGTTGATATGGATCTTTCTTATGATTTTAAACTGAATTTGTCTTCATATTTTGAACCAACTTCCTTCAAAGAAGTCACTTCTCATGATGAATGGAAAGAAGCAATGCAAAAAGAGTATGATTCCTTGATAAAGAATGGCACTTGGAAGCTAGTTGACCCTCCATTGGGAACCAAACCAATAGGCTACAAGTGGGTCTACAAGAACAAGTATAAAGTTGATGGCTCACTTGACAAGCACAAATCCAGGTTTGTGGAAAAAGGTTTTGCACAAAAGGAAGGGGTCCACTATGAGGAGACTCTTGTCTCCATAGCAAAATGGGCTACCATCCGAACACTCTTTGCCTTGCCAGCTCAGAATGGTTGGAAATTCCATAAAATGGATGTAAAAACTGTTTTCTCGAATGGAGATCTGAAAGAGAATGTTTTTATGTCCCAGTGAAAAGGATTTTTTGTGAAATGCAAGTTTGTAAAATACTTGTATGGCCTCAAGAAAGCACTGTGAGCCTGGTACAAGAAGTTAATTAAGCATATTCTAAAACAAAACTTCAAACATTATGATCTTGATGATGCAACTTTGTTTGTCAAGAAAGTTGGCAAAATAGTCGTATATATTGTGGTGTATGTAGATGATCTTTTGATGTCAGGGAACAATGAGAGCTATATTGCATCCATAAAAAAAGGAATTGAGGAAAGGTTTTGAAATGACAGACTTGGGGTAAGTTCATTACTATATTGGTATTGAAGTAACTCAACATCTGAAGTTTATATTCCTCTCTCAAAAGAAATACATTGGAGATCTGTTGAACAAGTTTGGCATGGTTGAGTGCAACCCTTCGACTACTCCAATTGAACAGAACTTAAAGCTCACATCCACTAAAGGAAAATTGTTTGAGGATGCAACAAAGTATAGACAACTTGTAGGAAGTCTCAACTACCTGACTACTACCAAACCAAACATTTCATTTTTTGTTGGAATCATCTACAAGTTTATGCAAAAGCCTTGTGAGGAACATTGGTCAGTTGCGAAGAGAGTTCTAATGTACTTGAAGGGAACTCAAGACTTTGGACTTAAGTATACCCAGGTGGGTGACTTCAGTTTGATTGGATACTCTGACTCAGACTTCGATGAAGATAAAGAAACTGGGGTATCTACTCCAGGCTATGTTATGAGTCTTGGATTAGGAGTTGTCTCAATGAGGTCATGCAAACAATCAGTTCCAGCAGCTTCCACAACAAAGGTAGAGTATGTAGCAATATTAGAAACAATAAAGGAAATTTTGTGGCTTAGGAAAATTATGGAAGATTTGCAGGTGAAACAAGTGCATTTACTCCACTTAGGTTGACAACACTTCTGCAATAAAGTTGGCCAAGAACCCAAAGTTCCATGATCGAGCAAAGCATATCAATACAAAATACCATATGATTTGACATCATGTTGAGGCAAAGACAATCTATCTACGCCATTGTTCCATAATTGAGTAGATTGCAAACATCTTTCCAAAGCTCTTGGAAGAGAAAAGTTTGAAAGATTTAAAACGATGTTTGGACTCACCAACATCCCTTCAGATTAAGAGGGGGAATGTTGACACCTAATCCTTGGGATTGGATGAATATGTGTAAAATAGTGTAAATAGAAAATAAGGAGAGTTGGAACATGAAGAGACATTGAGAGATTAAGCCCAAGAGTCTCTCCCTCCATGTATATATCTATGATCAACCTTAATGCAAAATCACAATTTCATTTAAGGAGTTACCGCCTAGCCTAACATATAGGAATATTCCTAACTCTAATTATTTGATTTACTCATGTTTAGATGTTAAATAACTACTAGCATTGCCAAATAAACCAACGTAGATCCATCTTAACTCTGGATCTACCAAGTGCAGAGAGGGATCAAATCTTTTTCACTCTAAATGAAGTTTGCACCTCAAGGCATTTGATCCCTCTCAAATCTTGGTAGATCCAAATTTAAAATGGATCTAAGTTGATTTAATTATTAATAATTGATCATTATTTTTATTAATTAATTTTAATTTTAATGTTAAAATTTTTATGTTATTTGACCTAGTAAAAAAATTAATTATAATTAATTATTTTTTTATTTTTATATTTAATTTTATTTTTTAATTGTATTTACATTTACTTTTATTGTTATCTAATTTGACCAATCAAAAGGTTACATAATATAACATAACCTATGACATCGCTTACACTGCCTCTCGAAAGCACCTCTCAGCGCAATTAATGGCATGATGTCATAAACATCAAAACATAAAAACAACAAAACACTTGATCATAGATAATAAAGTACTAAATTTTAAAAAACATAAAAATTAAACAAAATTTATATATCTTAAATATATTTAATGATAGAAAAAAAAATATTAAAAGTTAATGTATACTTTTTAAAAAACCATGTAATCAAGAATAATCTTAAATTATAAATAAGTTTTGTTACAATACCATGGGTCAATACCATTGCTCATGAATACGGACTGCTTGAAAAATCATAACACCTATTCATATGACATTTTTCAATTAATGAATTTAATTAAAAAAATGCATAACTACTTTGAAAGTAAATCTTAGCCTTTGATTTGTGTATACTATTAAAAATATTCTAGAATATTCTATGGAGGTTAAACCCCTACTATTCACCTAATATTTAGTGATAATTAAATTAAAATTGTGGAAACCCTATTCCAAAAAAAATACCTATCCACATAACTATGGGTATAATACACTCAGTTATTCCCAATATCATAAACCATAAACATCTTACATTACATTGTTTGAAATACTTTCATCACAAGGTTGTTTTCATAGAACAATATTACGAACCCACTAATCTTCAAAGAAATGGTACCCACTTTGTTCAATATTACATCATAACAAAGCCAATCCCTTGCAATATGCTCCCACTAATCTGCAAAGAAATAGTATCCATTTTGTTCAATATTACATCATAAAAAAGAGTATGCATAGGCATCATTTTTACTCGGAAACAATAGAAATTTTGGCACGATTTTCTCGCAGAACTTATTAGAAATCCAAGTTATAGTTGTCTAAGCTTCAAGATTTTGAGTGCCAACGAATTTTTAATGGTGTTGAACCATTTCCACCATCAAAAATACAATTGAAACCCTCCTACTATTAAATCTTTTGAAAAAAATCTAATTTTAACCATTTTTAATTATCTTTTAAAAAAAATTAACACCTCACTAGATAACTCCTAAATAAAACCATCAAACCAAACATGCTTACAATAATCTTTAAAATCTATATTCCTCCATATATAAAATCTCGACAATTTGCTTCACAATAATCTTTATGATTTCTTCTCCAAAACCACGTGTATTAATAACAAAGCATTTAATTTAGACACAAAATTTTATAATTATATTTATTAAGTTTGGTGAGGCATGCTCTTTGTTATAAAGTATTAAAAATAACATCACATCTCTGGACAGTTGTATAAGAAGCATCTTGCAATACTGGTAGTGATTAGCTTGAACCCATATAAAAGTGATGGACCATGGAGGTATATGAAAGTGATGGACCATGGGGGTATTATTTATTGAGAGGGATACATCTGAGTGTTTATTTTGTTTACTTGCACTTCTCATTGATTCATCATTCTTTTTTTGAGTTCATGTTAATGAGTTATGACAAAAAGGGTTAAAATGATTTATTCATTATTTACTTTTGAAATTTATTATAATTTTAAAAAAAATTGTGTTATTTAAAATTTGATATTTTATTATGTTATAAATTATATAAATAGACTTATAAAAATTTAAAAAATTTGTATTAATTAAAAATTTAAAATTTTATTATTATTTAAGAAAAATTATATAATAGTTAAGTGTAGTCATACAATAAATGAGAAAGAAGTTTTTAAAGTAAAAGTGTTCATTTTACTATAATATGATTTTTAAAAAATATATAAATAAAAAAAATATATAAATATTTTATAATATTTAAATAGTATTTTAATATAAAAAATATTATTATCCATTCAATATGAGAGTATAATTTTTTTATACCTTTCTTCATAAAATAATAAGGATAAACTCAAATAATAGATGGTTTATAATTAAAATTAAAATTTATTTTATAATTTGTATTATTGAGAGTGAAAGTACATATTAATTAGCAAAATAGTGAATATATAATTATATTAATTTATAATTAAATTATTAAATGATTAGTTATAAAATAAAAAATATTGTTTTTTTTTAAATGTGTAAAAAAAGCTTATAATAAATGGAGAATGATTAACATCAAGCATAGATCACATCACATTTAAATTGAATGGATTCATCACCATTATTTCCAACTCAAAATTATTATACATAAGTGTCTTTGTCTTATTAAACTTTAAACTAAATTAATGAGAATTTATTATAATCCATACATATTCAAATCTTAACACTTTGTATAGTTCTTCTTAGAAATCTTAGAAATAGTATATTCTAAGAATTTTGATTCAGCGTTGATTGCCATAACAGAGAAAACAACATTTAAGATTTGAAATTTTTCCATTTCAAAATACTATGTTAAATAACTTCACAAATATAACAAAAAAAACATGCAAATTCATTACAAAAATATAATTATAAAAGTACATGATAAACATACACACATTCACTAACAAATAATGTAAAATAAATTAAATTAAATTAAATCTCCACACTATTATATTATGATACATATAAACATTCAAAAAATATATATAAAAATTACCATTCATAAACAATTAAAAAAAATATTAGATATGATATTTTTCTTTTTTAAATCAATATATAATTGGAAAATATGAAAAAAACAAAAAAAACAATCTGTGAAACTTGGTTCTTTGAAAATTTTGGAAATAGAATTTTATGAACTCCCATTAATTTACCCTTCAAACTTTACCAGCATAATGGGGTTGGTGGAATCCATCACCTAGCTACAAAAATGGCCCTTTCAAGTCAAGTTGTCATGAGTTGTGTTCATACTTTACTTGGATTGAATCTTAGTCACCATCATGGTCCCTTAAAAAAGGAAAAAAAGGTGTCTAAGTTTGGGGAGTCAACGTTGGCAGTGGAGATGACTACTCACCCCCACTTCTTTGTAGGTGGGACACACATGATATCAATGGGGACATTCATGTCTCTGTTTGCCTTTGAAAGGTGAAATAAATATTGCCTTTACATTACATGTATACTAAATTAGTATGATCTCCATGATATGTGAGATAACACCACTCAGAAATTATATAATGATTATTTTATTATCAATGGTTATAATAAATGCATCAATTAAAAAACATTATTCTCAATGTTAATAACTATGATTTAAGAACGTCATAAGAGCATAATCATTTAACTTTTTCAATTGAAGTTAGTATAATAATATGTTTTAAGAATAATTTTATATATTAATAAAATGTTGAATATAGAGTTGTGTAAATATTATTATGAATGTTATATTAATAATTATAAATTTATAGAAAATTTTAAAGAATATAATATTGAAATTATTAATGATATTGGTGTTAAAATGAGGGAGTATATTAGAATTTTTATTTTGAAATTAGTGATAATGGAAGGTAGTGGTCACTAAAATCTCATCAATATAGTGTATGGCTTTGTCATGATCTTAAAATTATATATATACATACAATTTTTTTAGATGAAATAAAAATATGCACAATACAACATAGAATTCATAAACACTTACTAATGTTGATTTCAATGTAAGTGTAGCAATGGAATACATAATCTTGTGTGTACTTGAAAACATGTATTCTTCATTCTCGCCTCCTCCAACGACGCTTACCATTACCCAACATTATGACATATAATGCCCATCACAGAGTTAAAGGGGCAACGACCCAAAACCTTGATAGAGTTTGGTGCAAATAACATTAGTTGCACCATACTTATTTTATCCATGTACACTTCAACATCTACTACTTGCTCTCCTCGATACCGTAAATGTGCATTATGAATATCAATTATTATTAGCTTGATTATGAAATCCACCAACAACACATGGTGTGCCAAAAAAGTCAATATTCACTAATAATTGTAACGTTGAATTACTTTCATAATCAAACTTATCACTAAAATGTATAAATATACATAACATGCATACTACAAACATTACAACATAACACGTTTATTTTCCATACTATCTTTTATAAAAAAATTGTACAAAACATTAAATTTGATACTCATATTATTACATTCTAAATTCCTTTATGTATATTATATATATATATATATATATATATATATATATATTTTCGTTCATATTTATATCCTTATAATTAATTATTCCAATCTATTTAAATTGCATTTTTATTATATGAAGATAAAAACTACAATCAAATCAAAATCATATAAATATATACTTAAAAACAATAATATATTTATTTTTATTAATCTTCGTAATAAATAAATACAGATTATAAACTCCATGTCTCAATATTTTATTTGGCCTGTTGTAAATTAATTTATAATTAACTCTCGTATAATAACTACCCATTTTATCTCTCTTTTTTCTTTTTTCTAATTCACTAACTACTGTAATAAATGTGCATTAAAAGGAAAAAGAAAAATGAAGTTAGAAAAATAAAACTGGCATAAAAATTTAAATACACAAAAGTCTCATTAAAAAAATATTATTTTCTTTTTCCGGACTAAGGGAGGGGTGATATACATAAGGAGGAAGTAATTGCTTATCAATACTACATGTCACATGGTTTTGTTGATGCACATGGTTTGGTTGTGTTATCATCCTATCATGTTAACTATATGCACCTAATGTAGAAGTAATCATTCACACACTTTTGAACCAAACCCATATAGTTCCTTTCTATATACCAAACCCATATGGTTCTTTTCTATATACCAAACCCATATGGTTGGGTTTGTACTTTTTTCCATACATTCCTTTTTTTTGGCATGTTTTTTTCATACACTTCTTGACTTAATATTTTTTTAAATATTCTTATATTTTATCATCTAGCTTGTGATACAAATAATGTTTATTCACAAATCTAAATTAAAAAAAAAAAAAAAAAAAAAAAAAAAAAAAAAAAAAAAAATTAACTGTAAAAGGAATATATAAAGTAATAATTACATCTAAATTAATTTAGATTTTTTAATTAATATTATTTTCTCAATAAGAATTTTATAGGAATTTTATAGGACTTTCACGATGAGTGATCAATAAAGTAATGGATGGCTTAATGTTGTGGATTGGGGCATAGGCATTAGGTGTTAGTGTAAGGAGGTGAGGCTTCTTTATCTAGCGACAAAGAAGCATGAAAAGATGGTTGGTAACCGCCATTGAATCTGACTTCAATATCGTTATTCATTGCAGAGTCAACGAAGAGGAAGAGGTATTGTATACAAGCTTAAAATGGGCTTTGATTGAGACTATTAATTATGAACAAAAATGAGTTCCTTTGTTGGCATACTATGCAAAATGGAGCATACAAGTGAGGACCATGCTCTTTAGGCCATTAAGAGACATGTTTCCAGAAATCATGGTTAGGTTTTCTTTTATCCCTGATCTCTTTACCTCTATGCATGTTGTTTCCATTCCAAAGTAGACTCAATTTGGAATTTTTATGCCAACAATCTAAATCATCCGTATCTTTGGTTGGTTTATTTTTGTTCTCCCCTATTTTATGGTTATTAAGTTGTGTAGTTTCAAATTCAAAGGTCATTGAGCTTTGGTTCATTTTTTCCTTATAATTAAATAGTCGAAACTCTCGTCTCAACTCTCATGTCCATGAATTGGTAATTCTCAACCAACATTATGTTAATAAGTTACAAATTCTGAATGGAAAGATTTGTTGAGGTTCTCTATTCTATCTACTCAGCATCTCTTTTAGTGTTATGTTTTTCCTTGTATGCAACGGGTTTGGATTGGATTTGTGGGTTGTCATTCTCATTAAGTACGTATTATTGTCATAAGCATTAAACCTGTGTTTTTCTTCGTCGAATTACTTGGATTAGCACTCTTCCTATATAAGATAGTTAGTTAGATGCCACAATCATTTTATCGTCCTTCGTTCTGAGGCATAACTTTCTGTTGGGTTGTGTTATATTCTTTCCACATAGTTAATAGGGGGTTTGAGGGGTACCCGTAACCCCACTTTATGGGGTCCGGGTAGCGCCCCGGAAAATTTTGGTTTTGGACCCTATGTTAGGTTGGGCGGACCCACCTATGGTTTTGTGCATGATTTTCGCACATGTTTTTTGGACGCGATGGTTTTCGGTCCATGGTTTTGGACGCAATGGTTTTTCGGTCCATGGTATTGGATGCTTCGGCATGTATAAATATGTATTGTAACATTGAAAGGAACATAATGAAAAATCAAGCTGGTAGTCCCGGTTTTGGGATCCAGGGGAAAATCTCTGTGCGTATGTGTTTTTATGTGTTATGCTCTCTCATTGTTTATTTTTCTGTGATTTAGAATTCGTATGCAGGTAATTTCTATACGGGGTTAAAACCTACACTTTCTCTAACTTGACATATGCTTTGTTCTCTTGTATAATAATAACTCCTTTCCCCCTTTTTTAGACTAGAAAGATCATTTATTCCATTTGTCCTCATTCTTGATTATTTTCATGCCTATAAAACCTTGCTCGTCTTTAAGTCACTTCACTTCATGTTTCCTCCAATTAAGTTTAGAACAACTTAAACTCTTCTCATTCCTTTCTTGTGTCAATTTGGGGAATTAGGCGAGGTAGTTTTCTTATTTCTTTCATGGGAAAGAAGTGGCCAATTGGCATTATGATTATGGTACATCCCTACCAGTCCATTAAATTGGGTCAAAATTCTCCATGTTTAGAGGTAAAGGAGGTAGAAATAGAAGGGGTTATCACTCCATGTGAGACATCCTTCTTCCAAATCTAATCAACAAAAAAATAATATAATAATATAGTATACTACAATAAAACTCCACACTCAGTTCAATAAGAAATTAAACAAGAAGAATGAGAAGTAATAATAGAAAGAAGAATTATATCCAATAAAGAGGTTTTGGAGCAAATGAGGCATTGGATCCCAGATTCAAGCACCACACGAACTCAAAAGACCAGATACATGTAGACAATTGATATATACTTGCAATCAAAGACAATTATGGGAAAGGTGCTCATGGAAAGGTCCAAGGAGCTACATAAAATCCTTCTATGCCTAAATGAAACTAAGAAGCAGATCGGGAAGTTGGACACTAAATTAACAAAGGTTGCAAAAAAGCTTGTAGATATGGAGTTCACAGATTCAAAAGAGGATCCATTTCTCTTGTAGTTAAAGTGGACTCCACTACTAGATAGTCTTTTCTTGAATTTATTAGGCATAACGCTTTGTCACTTCTTCTTCTTTTTTTTTAACTGAAACGGTTATGTTTTATTTATGAGAAAAATCAGGTTGGGCCAAGCCAATCAACCATTTACAGAGAGCAGAAATTTCATTACATCATCCTTAAGGTATTAATGCCTTAACTGGGGTCTCAACATTTATGCTTAACATTCCAGTATCCAAATTGCATCTTATGTTTGCCAAGCTGTCTACTTCCTTGTTTAAGCTCCGGAGAATATGGAAAAATTGTGTCGAGGGAATTTCTTGCAAGATTCTCTTCAATCTTATTAGCCGCTTGTTTAGCCCCAGATCCTTTAGATCTTTCTCAGTGTTGAGAGCTTTTATTATAACTTCTGAATCTCCAGAGACTAGGATTTCTCTTATGTCTTTCTCTCTAACCAATTGGCAAGCTTTCAATAAGCCAAGGGTTTAAGCTTGGTTGTTGGTTTTCTGCCCGAGCCCCCAACTGAACCTGTCTTCTTTGATCCCATTCGAAAAATAGATCACTCCTCCAGCGCCTGCTTTTCTTGGGTTACCTTTAGAAGTGCCATCGAAGAAAATTGTGCACTTACCCATGGTTCTCCACCATTGTTGGAAGGCATCATCCGGATCCCGAATTTGCCATCTTTCCTTTTGAGTTGGACAGGAGAGAATTTGGTTTCTGTCTCTGCAGGAAAAAGCTTCCAGCCACGACCTTTCTTCATTTAGGAGAGTTTTATCCTCTTTAAAGGGGGATTGGTTTAAGGTTTCGTTTAGGAGGCCCTTTGCTCTTGCAGCCACCTTATCTAGGGTCGACTCAGTGTCGTTAAAAATGAGATCATTCCTGGCAAGCCACAACTTCCAACAAACATACTTTGGAATTGCTATCCACACTCGATACCAGAGAGTCTTGTTGTTGATTCTATAATGATAGTTGTCCTTCCACGAAGAGAACAGAGAGACTATGGAGGTCTGTGGAGGAAAGGGAAGATTTAGGCCTTAAAAAACCACGCCTTCTTCGTGAACTTGCACTCGACAAACAAGTGATTTGTGGTTTCCAAAGTGCATTTACAGTGAATGCAGTGATGGGGGGCTGCGATGTTCCTTTTGTTCAAGTTCTCGCGAGTCATAATTTTCATGTGCATTATGGTCCAAAAGAAAAAGTTAATTTTTGGGATGCTGAAGCTATCCCAAACCTGTTTCCAAAAGGAAGCCGGGTGTATTGAATCCTTCCTAGATTGCATCTGGAAGTATCCTTGGGCAGCTGAATAAGCCCCAAATCTGCCCCATCCCTAGGAGTCATTCTCATCATTGTGGACCGGAGAAAAATCAGCGATAGCTTCAATAAGAGTTTCAAACTGCAGTTTCAAGCAATCTGGAATTCTTGGGAACTTCCAGCTCTGCCAATTCCCATTGTTATCCCAGTCCGAGATATCTTCTAACTTCTGAGTTCCTTTCTCGATAAGCCAGGCTCTTATCTCATCCATTTCTTTTATTTATGCTAAAGGAGGGTGACCCATTATTCTATCACTCAATAGTTTAGTGTTTCTGCCATTTCAAGGTATGCGATAAAGGAAGGTTCTAAAAAATTCAATTCCTCGACTACACAAGGTTCAAGCCAAGGAATCTTTTAGCGTTTTCTCTGTGTTGAAATGCTTCAACGATTGGTTATTAAGATATTTAAGTTTAATAGTCTAACTAACCGGACGGTTGGGTTCTGTATGAAGCTGCTACAAAATTTTACAACCCACCGCTATGTTTGCATGCGTGGGTTCTCTGATCTGCAACCCTCCTTCCAGGAGGGGTCTTGTCACTGTTTCCCAATTAACGAGGTGAAACCTTTTGTTATTTCCTCTTCCTCCGTTCCACAAAAATTCCCGCATTAACCTTGTTATCTGATTTGTAATTGCTTTAGGTGCCAACATAAGAGAGGCCTAGAATGTGGGTAGCGCTGATAACACTGATTTAATTAGAACTAATTTACCTACTGTTGTGAGCCAATATCCTCCCCAGATTATGATTTTTTTTTTTGAATTTGGCTGTGATTTCTTCCCACAGGTTATTCCTGTTAGAGCCCAGTGTTAATGGGAGTCCGAAGTATTTCATTTTCTCCCAGGATGCAAACCCAACAAAGCCAAGAAGGTTTGCAATTCTATCTATAGTATCTTGCTCTGTATTCCAACCATATACAACACTTTTCCTTTCATTTATCAGAGCACCATAGATACCGCAAAATTTATTGAGAATGACTTTGAAAGAATTTTCCATTCGAAGAGATGCTCCTCCAAGCATTAAGGAATCATCTGCGAAAAGAGCATGATTCACAGGATCCACTCATTTTATTATTTGAATCCCAAGAATGCTGCCAACATATTTTTTGTAAGATAACCTTCTGCTCAGAGTATCTACCATCAGAATGTAGAGGAAAGGGGACAGTGGGCATCCTTGCCTCAGACCCCTGGTTGCTTGAAAGTAATTGCCTGGCCTTCCATTTACTAGTGGCGTGATCCATACCTTCCCTATGAAAGCTTTGATAAGATTTATGAACTCGTGGCTGAAACCAAAGGAGTGAAGAACCCTGTACAAGAAAAAATGATTAACTCTGTCAAATGCATTAGACATGTCCAGTTTAATCAGCGTACCTTGTTCGAGAATGGCTGGAGCGCAGAGCCTCTTAGACTTGAATTACATTGTCCAAGATGTGCCTTCCTTTCACAAACCCTCCTTGAGTAGGAGAAATAAGTTTTTGCAGCAATGGTTTGATTTGATTAGCCAACAGCTTAGCTAGAATCTTGTAGGAGGCATTGCAGAGCAAAATCGTTCTATATCTTTCAAAGGACCCAGGATTCACTTCCTTGGGGATCAAAGCGAGAAATGTGGACTTGATTCCTCCTCCAACCTTAGCTTTTCTCAAAAAGCCTTGAATCATTCTCAGAAGGTCTAATTTTATTATATCCCAGCAAAGTCTTTAGAAATGAATTGAAAAAACATCTGGCCCTGGTGCTTTATCTGGCTCCATGGACCACAAAATTTTTGAGATTTTCCTCTTTCGAGAAAGGTTTCAACGGGGTGTTGTTATCTTTTGTATTAACCAGAATCAAGATGTGTGCGAGAAAATCATTTATATCCTCATCACACCCATCCCCTTCTGCGCTGAGTAATTCCTGAAAATGACTACTTGTTGCTTCTTTAATCTGCTCAGTCCCTTTGCACATCTGCCCACTAGAAGCAGCAATTTCTGCAATATGATTGCACGAGAGATGGGCTCTGTATTGTCTATGAAAATAGGTTTTGTTTCTATCTCCAGCGTTTAACCACAAGCTGCGAGATTTGATTTGCCAGTATTGTTCTTCTCTCTGAAAGGAGCTATATGATCTCCTTTGAGCAATTTTTTCTTTGTCTAACTCCGAAGAGGAGACTTTTGTCTTTTCCATATCAAATTGAAAATTTTCCAGATGTTGGACAACTTCCTTCCTCTGGCTGGTTGGAGTTTTTATCGCCTTTTTTTATCCAATCTTTCAAGGCATACCTCACATTTTTTAGCTTTTGCTCCCATATAGAGCTTGGGGATCCTATAACTTCTTTATGTCAGGCTGTTTGGACTATTTCAAGGAACCCATCTCTTTTAGCCTAAAGAGGGCTGAATCTGAAAGGAAGAGGTCCTAAGTCTTCTTCCTCTTTCAAAACGAGGAGGATTATTTTATGGTCTGAGGATAACTTCGGTAGAATTTTGGAAAAGACTATTATTTTGTCCAAAAAGATAGAGCTGTGAATGAAAAGTCTATCTAACTTGGCTAAAATGTGATTCGTCCCTATTCTATTGTTAGTCCAATTGAATTCTCCTCTCACAGGTTTAAAATCAATCAAATCCCATTGTTGGGCAAGATTTTCCACAAAAGAGAGCATGGAGTCTCTAGTATAAATTCCACCTCTTTTTTCTTTTGGGGCCATTATGATATTCAGATCTCCTCCTATGACAATATTCTTTGGGCTGTGGAGATCTAAAAACTTCGATAGGGACTTCCAACACTCTCTCTTTTCAGCATAGTTTACTGGGACATTCATATTAAATAATGCTAGACTCAGATTACTTGTGGTGTGTTAAACTTCAGTGAAGATCCAATGTCGTGTTTCATGGGATCTTTCTAGAGAGAAGGTTTTTCCAGACCAAAGGGTTCCTATTCCTCCAGCTGTGCCCCTGGCACTAATTGCCTTCCCATTATTGAATTTCCATTTTGAACTGCTTGTATGAAGAAGGGAATCCCCTTCTATTTTAGTCTATTGGAGCATGAGAATATCTGTGGATTCCATTTTCAAAAGATCTTTTATTGCTTCTGCCTTTCCAAGATTCCTCAAACCCCTGCAGTTCCAAGAGACCAGTTGCATTACTTACTACTCGTTGGAGCGGGACCACCTCCCTTGGTCAGCCTGGTTCTAGTATTCCTCCCTAAAGACATCTCAATGGTGGCTTGACTCCCTAGGTTTTTTAGCCTTTCTACTTCTTCTTCTCTAGTTTCCTTGAGGGTTTTCCTTCCGGTTCTTTTTGAAGGCCTCTCAAAGGTCTCATCCTCCGACGAGCCTGAATTTTTTGTGGTCTTTTTTTTTTTTATGATTTATGCATAAGAAGGAGAGGGATTATTGCCTAGGACCAAACTTGAGGGGATTGTTTCAACATTACTTGATTCCGGAGAGGTGGTGTCATTTGGTTGGAGGAACCCTTCCCAATCTTCTTCTGGAGATTCTGGAGGAGTTTTGAGAGGATCAAAGGAATTTTTGCCCGCCTCAGTGTTGTTAGGTTCCTTGCTCCCTTAATCTATAAGATTTCCATTACTTTGCCCTAATTTTTTCCCTGTCTCTTTGCCTTTTGATTTATTGTTCTGCCTATTGTTTGTTGGTTTCTTGACTTGATTCCATTGTTCTCCTTTCTCTTTCTCTGTTACTTCCTCATTCTTTTTCTTGCAATACCTTGCAAAGTGCCCATACTTGTGGCAATGTCGGCATTTGAAGGGAAGCTACTCGTAGTCAAGCTCTTAGATGTGAGTCCAATCAGCAATAGTAAATTTGATGGCCTCAGGTAAACCAACTTCCAGATTGACTTCTACACATATTCTGGCTCAGGAGTATTGATCTTTTCTCGCCGCTTGATCTATGTATTTACCAAGGGCATTGCCTATGTATTGCAATGACGTCTGATTCCAACAATGGAGGGGGAGATGAGGTAGTCGCACCCACACTGGAACAGTTGGGAGTACACCCTGAGCTGGATTGAAATCTGGAGACCATTTGTTCAAATAAAGGCCCTGAGGGCCTATAAAATATGGCCCATTCCTGAAGATTAGATTTCTATCCTCGGCATTTTCAAATACAAACACAAAGAAACCTTTCCCAACAAAATGACTTTTGATTCCTTCCGAAACTAGCGGGATCCAGTTTCGATTTACCCAATCTTCTACTGCTTTCGAGGATGGCCAGAGCCTTGTGAACTGACCAATGAGTCCCCTCTCTGCTAGATTCAGAGCTGATCTGCATGTTTCCGCAGGCAGAACCACCGTAGGTATAATGTCCAATTTTTTAACAAATTTCTGTTAGGTTCCAGTAATCGGCCTTTTTCCAGCTGCTGCAACAAGTTTCTTGAAAGCTTCTACTTCAGGAAGCGAGGGAGGAGGGATCTCAAAGCCGCCTTTTGGATCCATTGCGGCTGATATCCACTCTTGGTTGTATGCTTGCGCGGGCTAAGGCAGACCATGCACTCTCAAGCAAGCAAACAAAGTGATAAATTTGATATTTTTAAATCTAACACTTTGTCACTTTTCAAAATCATAGGTCAATAAAACAAATTTCTTTTATGCCATGTATACATACAGTAAGCTAAAATACAATATTTATTTTGTTTTTACATTGATTTTAGACTGTTTCAATTGTCTAAAATAATAATATTATATTATTAGTCTGGTTTCCTTGTAACATACCACTAAATATAGAGAACTATTTCTTATTTCAATATTTTTTTATATAATTTAATACAAAATAATAGTCTAATTTAGATTTTTATTTATTTATTCACATATGTGAATAACATTTTGGGAATTCTATCGATATCGAATAGTACAATTAATTTAAAAAAAAAAAGTGTATTAAATATTTATTAACATCACTATATTAATTCAAAGAAATGTGTACTTATTAACATAACTATTTAATATTTATAAAAAAATGTGTATTAAATATTTATTAGCATCAGTGTACTAATTTAAAGAAATGTGTACTAAATACTTATTAACATAGCGATTTAATATTTATGTCCAATATTTATGTACTTAAGACCTTCGATAACATCTAGGTATATATGCGTATATAGATATCAAATGCATAAGAGTCAAAGTGTCCGTGTGACTCTTTAAATTGATTAAAGTCGTTCATACTTTATTAGTAATGTAATGTGATGTGTTATGACTAAAGTGGAATTCTATGGTAAAGTTTATTATCGTTTTGTTTGTTTTTTTTTTACCTAAAGTATTTTATATTATTTAGATCTTCGAAAGATATATGGTTGATTTAAAATAAAAAAGGCCAATTAGAGCCTTTTTATCCTTTCAAGTATACTTTTAAGTAAAAGCTCTAGTTGGCCTTTTTTATTTTAAATAAATAAAGAAATTAGAATTATAAATACACATATATCCTCATGATATAACAAAAACTTTCTTAATTAACTAGATATATCAACTATATATCTTTCAAAGATTTAAATAATATAAAATGCTTAAAAAACAACCATAATAAAATTTATCATAGAATTTCTCGTCACTTTAGTCATAACACAACTGAAAGAAGATTATAAAATAATTTCCATGAAAAGCAATATTTTTCTTCCTCCAAATTGAGTATATAAACTAATTATAATTTACTTGCAAGCTTTACCATCATATAGGATAAATATTACAAAACATTGCATAATTTTAAATGGACTAACAAATATGAAGATCATTCATATTCAGAGGAAGAGATGGGAGTAGGGTCCTTGACACCTAATCCAGGAGGTGTAAAAATGTCTGAATCATAATGAAGGTGCCCTTCCACATGGGCCAACCTTGAATCGAGCTTGTCCGAGGTGAAACATTGGTTCCTCAGCATCCTCTTAATGTCCTCCAAAGTAGCAAACAAATTATACATTTTCACTTGTTTTTCTTTCAAGACCATACCAAGTAGAGTCTTCATCCTCGAGCATATAAAAATAGAGTTAAGATATTATTTTTTCCATTCCCTAGTGTGACAAAGATCCGTAACCCAACAAGAAACCTCATTCAGAATCGAGAATGTAAATAATGTTGCTATTAAATATATAAATTGATTTAATATAAAATATAAATGTTATTATTAATATATAAATTGATTTAGAATAAATATTTGACATTTTGATAAAAATGAAATATCAATTAAAAGTTATGGTCATAACAAAGTAAAGAAATGATAAAGATTATTAGGCAAGTGCATCAATTACATGGATTTTATGCATAAGATGTATATTACAACATCATATGACATTATTTATCATGGAAAATTGTATTTATGAGTTTACGGTTGAATGGTGGGGTATTTATAACAGCCCTGGTGAAAATTCCATGTAATAAAAGTTAATAAAGGCAAAATAATGACCATGGTTGATGGGACACTTATTCCAACATGAATGTTGGGCAAAACATCCTTGTGGGTGTTCATTTCAATTTATTATGGCTAAGGAAATTGGCAAAGGAAATGGCAAAGGCTTTGGAAAGGAAAAATGACATTTTTGGCACATTTATTTATGAAAATAATGGAAATTAGGAGAAAAGGAGGTGAAAGATCGCAGGTTGCATGTGAGGAGGAACACGAAGGAAAATAATGGAAAATGAATAAAATAGAGGCCTAATTGATAAAAAGGATTATGGGGATTAGTTGGTACCTTTTGTTAGTTCAGTTTTGGAGCTCTCTCATTATTCTCTCTCTCTCTCTCTCTCTTAGACACTTAGAGTTTTCTTGGAGCACTTTGGCATGGAATCAAGAAAGGAAAAGAAGGCAAGAGGAAGGAAGGAGCAAGCAAGTAAGAGCAGTATAAAAGCAGGATTCTTTGCAAGTATCAATTTGCATGTGTGTTTTCCTTGCTTGATCTGGCATGCATGGTATTGCATGTGGTTCTTTGTTGTTATGGCATGGGTTGTTCCAGGTGTGACAATGTTTTCCAACTTAACCTTGCCATTTTCGGGTAGCCATGTCATGATGGGGTTCTCATGTTTTGGTTGAGTTGGATTGTTGGATGGATTTGAAGCCGAGTGTGGTGGATCTATGAATGATAGAACACATGGCCTAGTGACCCCTGAACAGATTGTGGGTTGCGGTAAAGTCGATTTTGTGTTGCCTCAGTGCACCTAGGAATCCTCGACTGGTGAATGGCGGGATATACAGTAAAGCCTACAGGTGGTTGTCCTTGATTAGGCCTAGGAATACTTGCTAGTGAATGTCATGATATATGGTAAAGCCTAGAGGGTGGTGTTTCGGTTTAGGGCCTAGTGATCCCTGGATCAGATTGTGGATTGCGGTAAAGCTTGAGCGATTAGGAGACAGGAAAATTCTTCATGGTCTAGGTGGAGAAATCCGGTGGCATCCATGCTTGTTTTGGCCTAGTGATTTGGTGGAGATCATGGTAAAGCCTATTGTTACATGTTTATTGTTTTGGCTCAGTGATATGGTGTGGATTATGGTAAAGTCCGGTTTCTATTGATGAGGATGAGGTGGTTTAGCCTCGGGATGCCCTGGTTAGTTCTTTTGGTTTGAGTCCCACATTCATGCTTGGAATATGGCATGGGGATGAATGACTAAAGAGAGAATTGACTTAGCCATTCTATGGTTGGGTGGAACGTGGTAGTCCCATCCCGGGTTGGATTTTGCATTTAATAATAAGAGGTTCTTTCCTTGATATCTTATGTGTAAATGTATTGGTGTTTATTTGGATTTTATGGCTGATGTATCTTTAATATTTTTGTTGTTATTATGCTGGTTATAAGCATGGTTTATGATAGTGATGATGTATGGCTCTAATCATGTTTTTATCTGTAAATGAATGAACAATGTATCTATGACCTAATAGGTGATAATGTAGCTAATGATATAAGGAAATAATGCTTCTTAGTGTTTCTCAGATATTTATGAGACCCCTATGCTCAGATATGTTGTTTACACCTATAGATTACATATTTGTGATATGTTTGACGAAATTCCTATCATGGCTAATAGGAGTCCAGTAAAGCCCTTGTTCAAGTAATTGCATGGGTATCATCATTTCATTGTTATCTTTCTGTTATGAAGGTGTCATTTATTTTTGGGCAATGACCTAGGCTCTGATCCTGAAAAAGTGGCTCAAATCCCAGGGACGCTGACACAACACTGAGTAGAAAAGTCCCTAGACACTGGCATACCATGTTGTGGGAGTGTCCAAAGCCTTCTAGACGCATGCATGCCCATATCATGGGAGCGTTTGGAGGTTTATTGGTCTAAAAACTTAGTGGGACCCAAGGGCTAGTTACCTTAGAGATTGGGATGGTTCTTGGGAGCATTGTTGTTGATGTGAAATATTCTATGGTGTGTTCCTATCGATTCCACTTCTTTAAGGTCATCTAGGAGGTTGAATCCTATCATAGTAACATCTCATCACATGTTTACCCTGGTTGGTTGGTTACTTGGGTAGATGTGGGAGGAGGGTGTTACAGTATTGACATGTGGCATTTGTGGTAAAACATTCTTTATTGAAGCAATTCATTAAGTATCATTTCACTCCTAAAGTAAAGTGCTACATTAGTAGAGAGAATTGCAATAATAATTTTCAATCCCTCCCCGTACTCTCTTTCTTTAGCTCCAATTTGGGTGAGGCTGTTGGGTTGTGTTATGTTCTTTCCATGACTAGCCCATGTAGTTAACCGGGGGTTAGAGGAGGTCACAGGGGGTTTAAGGGGTACCCGTAACCCCACTTTATGGGGTCTAGGGTAGCACCCCAAAATATTTTGGTTTTGGACCCTATGTTAGGTTGGGCGGACCCACCTATGGTTTTGTGCATGATTTTCGCACATGTTTTTTTGACGCAATGGTTTTTGGTCCATGGTTTTGGACGCGATGGTTTTCGGTCCATGGTTTTGGACGCGATGGTTTTCGGTCCATGGTATTGGATGCTTCGGCATGTATAAATATGTATTGTAACATTGAAAGGGACATAATGAAAAATCAAGCTAATAATCCTGGTTTTGGGATCGAGGGGAAAATCTTTGTGTATATGTGTTTTATGTGTTATGCTCTCACATTGTTTATTTTATGTGTTTTAGAATGCATATGCAAGTAATTTCTGTACAGGGTTAAAACCTACAAAGGTTACCAATTTTTCCTATACATTTTTAGGATATTATTTCCTCAAAGCTATGGGTAATGCTCTTGGAAAATTTCATTATTGTTCAATGAAATAGGAAGAAGAATTTTAGTGACTTATGCAAGAATTTGCTTAGAAATGGACCTTGAAAAAGGTCTTCTAGAGGAGATCTATTTAAAAGTCACAAGTATGTTTTGGAATTCAAAGCTTGTTTATGAATATGTTGCATTCATATGTAAATGTTATTTTACATTTTGGCACCTTGATCCAGGTTCGGGTGTGATGAAGGACCCTTCCAAGACCTTTTACTTTCATGATGTGTTAAATTTCATTTTTAAAAGAACATAAATGAATACATTTGCATGCTGTAAAGAAGAGGAACACGACAATCATCAATACATGAAAACATAAGCCATCGATAATGGAGTTTGTCTAGGAGGGGCTACGTCTTCGGGACCCAATGTAAAGATGGTGTAGGCCACTGCATTAAGCATTGTCAATAGTGATGATATACATAATAGGTGATGTCGCTATCATACAAGAAAAATGCCCTCACACAGGTGTGGCTCCAAGAGATGTTCCGCTACAAGAACTCTCAGTCAAAATGGACTCCTATCAGTATGACATAAACACATGCACGATGAGCATCTTGCCAACATGGCATAAAAGGGATATCAATGCAAACATACATGGCGACAACAAGAGTATCCCATCAACATGACAACAAAGGGATCTCAAACAAAACATGACGAATCATGACAACAAGTACATCACACAAATGATTCCGCGTCACATCAAGCAGGAATCATGAAACACGTATGAAAACAAGATCCCACATCAAACATCAAACAGGGATCTGTGTAGCACAATACATAGCAAAATAATTACATGAATACACTGCATATACCTCACATCCTAGGGCTATCTCAAGAAGAGGATGTCAAATTGCTGAAGTTGTTCGTACCGTCGATCTCACGGCGTCGAATCCCATGGAAATGGCTGCTCGCACATGAATACTAACACCTGCACTCCACTTAGAAAAGTGGTCGGAAAATGAAATGAGCAAATGAAAAATCTAAATGCACCATCAGATTTGTGGTGTCGAATAGTGCATAATCGATGGTCAAATTTCTGAATTATGAGAAAGTGAAAATCTGGGGCTTAAGGAATCTTTTAGATTCCCCCTAGATTCCTCAAATATTCCCTCCTCCGGGTCCTTTGCAAATCTGCTTCTTAGATAAGGAAGCCAACTGCGCCATTAGGTTCCTTTCGGAATATTGAGAAAAATGAGTATGAAGTTGGCTGCATTCTGACTCTGGCGAATTTGAGCGTCCAAGGAATCTAGAAGATTTCTTCAAAGATTCTTGAAGATTCTCCTTTGCTGGGAACCTGCAAATTTGCTGCTGAAATGGTGAATTTGACCTTGCCATGGTGCTCCCTATGAAAATCTGAGAAAATTCACTGTAAACTTGGTTACATTCTGATAAAAAGAATTTTTACCTCCTAGGAGAATTTTTGGGCATCAAAGAATATTCTGCCTCGAACTGCGTGTCAAGATTTTGCCTCCTCTGTCTCGAAATCCATGCCACGCTCTCCCTACCCAGACACACTGCATAAATGGGTTTATATAAAATTTCATCGGTGGATTTTACCAAGAAACAGTTTGGTGTATTAGTAAAATTGGTCAATTTGTTAAGTGGAGGTAGGGAGATCAAATCTCGCCTCCCCACAAAATCTGCGTGTAATTGTTTTTTTTTTGGGCATGTTGTTTTGTTTGATACAAAACCGTATGAATAACTGTTGAGTTTTTTTTTTTTTTTTTTTTTTGGTATGCCGCTAGGCATGTGGTTTGCGTATTAAGTTTGGGGGTTTGTTATAATTGTGGTTGGCGTAATACCATATGGGGTTGCCACGAAAACAAGGCCAACAAATCATTGTTGCTCCAACAAGTGATGGAAAACACATCATCACTGCAACACAAGATTTACAAAAATAAGGCCAAACACTATTGTTGTGTTGATAAGTGATGGAAACACAACATCACTTTCACAGTTTAAAATGCAACTCAAAATAAGATCAGAAATCCTTGTTGCTTCAACAAGTGATGGAAAACACATCATCACTTTTACATCTTAAAATGCAACAAATAATTTACAAAAGCACGATCATGATAACCTAACATATTTAGAAACCATTTTTCACTTATCAATGTGAATGGGTCATCCCCCTGTGGTGGTTTTGCTTGTCGAACAATTGTTTCACCTGGTTCATGCACCGACACTTTGTCTTTCAGGCGCTACTTTGGATGGAGCTTCCAACATGTGGCTCTTTGATGGCCACTTCTGTCGCAATGATTGCAATAGGTCTTCTTCCTCCAGATTTGTTTAACCTGTTTCTTTACTTGCTGTTGAGATGGTCTTTCATGCCTCTTCTTTGTTTGTGCTGCTATGCTTTTCCAACACTTAGAAAATGTATGGTTATGTAATCCTCAAAAGGTACATGTCTTTCGATGCCATCTTTTAAGTTCATCATTAACAACATGATCATAATTGAAATGAACATTCGAATGTCGAAAGTGGTTATATCTTTCCTTGCTGCCTTTGGTGTAAGTATGGCGATGAGAGCTTGCCTCAACTCTTTCCCTGCAATGGGCACCACCATGGGATGATGGGAATGTGTTCCCATCATTCTCTTGCCTCGACGATTTCGAAGATGTCTCGAAAGAATATGACACCTTTGAGCATTCTCTGTTGGTGTATCCCATGCCTGCAAATTGAGGTCTCTGCACAACCTCCAAAGGTTGAGTTATGCCTTGCTTATTAACACCAAGTTCTTTTTCCTCCTTGTGCCTTGTCCTTGTAAGGAGCCTCATGTTTTTCCCTGTAATTGGGATCTCCACATTTCCAACAGAAATCATACTATGTGAAGATGAAACTGAAAGGAAATCAACATCTTTTACCTCCTCTGTCGAGTTGGAAAGAACAAATGAGGGATGCTCATCATCTATTGTTGGTGGTTCGCTAACTATCATGGTACATTCCCCAACTTCCTTTCTGACATACCCAAGTCTTGTTTGACACGGTAATTCCTCTACTTTGATGGGGTTGACAATGCCTTGGCCATTAACGCCCAATCCTTTTCCTTCATGCCCCATTTTCTTCAACAGTTTGGAGCCAATTCTTGTGGTATAATTTCAAAAACAACGGAATCATCATCAAGAAGTATACATGAATTCAAAGAACTACTTTTTACCTCACATGAGTTACGCTGCAACTTTTCTAAGGCCTCGTCCTTTGCTTGCAGTTGTCGTAGCAAACTATGTTTCTCCTCTTTCTCTTCATGTAGAAGCATCTTCAATTCAGTGTTATCTGTATGAAGATTTTGGTTGTTGCGCTTCAGTTCTTCTAGGGCCTCTTTTGTGGCTTCCAACTGAAGCTGCAATCACTCCTTTTCCTCTGTCTCTTTATGTAGAGTTTCATACATTATCTCTACCCTTTGGGAAATTTTGAGCATGGTATCATACATCACTTTTTCATCCTCTGTCGCTGAACATTCCATTGTTCACACTGCAATTCACATCCATGCCAAGACTGCTCTGATAACACTTGATCCAGGTACGGGTGTGACGAAGGAACCTTCCAAGACCTTTTACTTTCGTGATGTGTTAAATTGCATTTTGAGAAGAACATAAATGAATACATCTGCATGTTGTAAAGAAGAGGAACATGACAATCATCAACACATGAAAACATAAGCCGCTGATAACGGAGTTCGTCTAGGAGGGACTACATCTCCGAGCCCCAGTGTCAAGATAGTGTAGGCTACTGCATTAAGTACTGTCAATAGTGATGATGTACATAAGAGGTGATGTCGCTATCATACAAGGAAAATGCCCTCACGTAGGAGTGGCTCCAAGAGATATTCCGCTATAGGAACTATTAGTAAAAAAGGACTCCTATCAGTATGACATAAACTCATGCATGATGACCATCTCGCTAACATGGCATAAAAGGGATCTCAATGCAAACATACATGGCGACATCAGGAGTATCCCATCAACATGACGACAAAGGGATCTCCAATAAAACATGACGAATCATGACAACAAGTACATCACACAAATGATTCCGCGTCACATCAAGCAGGAATCATGAAACAAGTATGAAAACAAGATCCCACATCAAACATCAAACAAGGTTTTGTGCAACAAAATGCATAGCAAAAGAAGTACATGAATACACTGCATATACCTCACATCCTTGGGCCATCTCAAGAAGAGGATGTCAAACTGCTGAAGTTGTTCATACCATCGATCTCACGGTGTCGAATCCCATGGAAATGGTTGCTTGCACATGAATGTTGACACCTGCACTCCACTTAGAAAATTGGCCGGAAAATGAAATGAGCAAATGAAAAATCTAAATGCACCATCAAATTTGTGGCGTCGAATAGTGCAAAATCGACTGTCAAATTTCTGAATTATGAGAAAGTGAAAATTTGGGGCTTAAGGAATCTTTTAGATTCCCCTTAGATTCCTCAAATATTCCATCCTCCGGGTCCTTTGCAAATTTGCTACTTAGATAAGGAAATAAATTGCACCATCAGGTTCCTTGCGGAATTCTAAAAAAAATGAGTATGAAGTTGGCTGCATTCTGACTCTAGCAAATTTCAGTGTCCAAGGAATCTAGAAGATTCCCTCCAAGATTCTTGAAGATTCTCCTCTGCTGAGAACCTACAAATCTGTTGCTCAAAAGGCGAATCTGACCTGGCCATGGTGTTCCCTGCGAAAAATCTAAGAAAATTGAGTATAATCTTGGTTACATTCTAATAAAAAGAATTTTTACCTCCCCGGATAATCTTCGGGCATCAAAGAATATTTTGCCTCGAAATGTAAGTCAAGGTTCTGCCTCCTCTGTCTTGAAATCCGTGCCATGCTCTCCCTACCCAGACGCATTGTGTAAATGGGTTTATATCAAATTTCGATAGTAGAGTTACCAAGAAACAGTTTGGTGTATTGGTAAAATTGGTCAATTTGTTAAGTGGAGGTCGGGGGATCAAATCTTGCCTCCCCACAAAATCCGTGTGTAACGGTTTTTTTTGGCCACGCTGTTTTGTTTGATACAAAACCATTTGAATAACTGTTGAGTTTTTTTTGGTATGCGGTTAGGCGTGTGGTTTGCGTATTAAGTTGGGGGGTTGGTTGTAATTGTGGTTGGTGTAATGCCATATGGGGCCGCCCGGTGGGGGTTGGCCCACGTGGGCTGGGCGGGTTCAATCCCCACTGACTCCACAAATTAATGTGATGTATGCATATAGTGAAGAGGTTGGGAAGAGGCGGGGTCAGTGGCCCGGCCCGCCACCCCAATTTTATTCTTATTTTTATTTTTGGGCATTTTTGGAAAATTCGAAAGTTGACCGTAGGAGTGCTTTTATCTGTTCTACAATTTTGCCTGGAATCCGACCTAGGTTGGCTGGAATCCGGTGGCCGGGTTTTGCCAAAATTGTTCCCTGAAGCCTGCCCAGTCACCCAAGTCAACCCTGAATTTGATTGCCTCTAACTTTCCCATACAGACTCGGTTTGACGAATCGTTTGCACCACTGCAATCACAATGACAAGATTTTGAACATGAAACTATTCGAGCACAATCCAAACACTTCGATTTTTGACCCTTTCTGAGTCCTCTGGGACTTCTGCCTGTGTCTGGAGCCACCTAGATCACACCTAGCTTATTTTTGCTTAGCAAAGAAATAATAAAATTTCTTCCCAAAAGCCTACCTAGTGGAAGGCAACAAATAAGAAACACCAACTAATATGTCCCATCTGTAATCAAGAGGAGGATATTCCTCTCTCGAAAACCATAAAAGGGGAAGCCATAATATAAATTAGATACAAATTGGGTGGAACTTCCTTAAGTAAAAATAGGTAGGATTGACTCTGGAAAAATTAGTTCCTTTTGAGGGATCATTATCAAGGTCAGAATAAGATGATCTCTTTCCCAAAAAAGCGGAAATATGTCAACAACTCAGTCAATTTCACTAAGTTTGGACCATGGCTCAAGGGATAAAAAATGGAGAGAGGTAAAAAAATGAAGGAATAAAAGTTTCAAAAAATCAAATCAATTGACTATTCATTCCAAAGGAGGAAATGGTTAACACCTTTCTTGAAACTGTTAGTAGATTATTAAATAGATCTATCTTGTATTTTATGTTGTAATTATTTGGACTATAAAATTTTGGCTTATCATGGAGGAGATATATCCCAAGGCTTTGAGATCCATAATGTGGAAAAGGTGGTGTTGACGGTGCTGGACCCGCCAACATGTCAAGGGATCTCCCCCGTAAGAAGTCCCAATTAGACCTCATATTGTTTGGTGTAGGGTCCTAATAGTGGGTCGTACGATAATGCCTTGACTGCGATTTCGCACAGAGGCAAGTAAGATAACTCTATTGGTAGCAAGGGTGTGACAGCTGCAATGAGTCAAGGAAGGTGCATGAGAGGTTATAACACATGGGGGTTGAGATGAGTGCGCCCCTTGGAAACCTTTGATAGCACGTAGTTAAGAAGGGAACACATGAGTAAAGATGCATCACAACATGGAAGGCAAGTTAGCTAGCAATCCAAAGTGATGGTTAAACCAACAACACATTTCAGAAATATTCGTACATACATACACATATAGTTATACATGCATGCGAAAGTAAACAGATAAATATATCATTTAGAGTAAACCAGATAGCATAGAATACAATACAACATATGCATGAAACACATTGGCTCTTGTTATATTAAGAAGTGTAAGTTCCATTCATACAATACATCCATGTCCAACCACTAGTTTTAGCAGCAGAACGTTACAACCACAACCACCTGCTCCTCCAAAGAGATGTACTAGCTATGTGCAGTGGAGAAGTCAAGGCTCATTACAAAACTACCCAAGATCTCTCCAAGATAGTCTTATCGAAAGCTTGGCTAACCAAAAGCCTTTATAATGAGTCATGAGGGACTATTTATAACAAAGGGTGGGGTGACCCTTGACATTCCCCTTTGTGACAGTTCATTTAGCCTCATGACTCTTCATCTACTCTATGACTGTTACATCCAACTATTGACTCTTAACTTACACTTGACAAGATGTTACATTACAATGCACATATACCCGTGTAAGACAAAATGGTTTGAGCAAGCCATGCTAGACATCACCATGACTTAGACAACCATGGAAGTCCAGCTCCTCAATATCCTTGCGCTGATCAATAGTAACATACTGATGCCAAGATCGACAGTCCGTGATGGTGTCCATGTGCTCCAAGGTGGCATCTTTCTAGAACCTGACTGTTGCCTCCATAACATCCGAGTACACTACTCAGGCTCCTATGTCCAACTTGTCTGTAAGCATGCGCATCATTGTCTTCAATGCGGCTGGACCGGTAACATACTTGTGCATGATTTTTGCACTGATGGGCAAGTCTAGGCTGGTGGCAATGTGCATCAACTCGTCGAAGTACAAGTCAAGCTCTATTTGGAAATGTGCCTTTGTATTCATCTAGGTGCGAGTCCCAAAAGATGGGATCACAGGTGCACGCACCACAACATCCATATTCTTGAATACACGTGCGTGTGAAGCTTGTATACTAGCGATGAGTTGTGGGAGCTCTTCATAGTTTTAGATTTGACTCTGGTTACATGCCTTCAGCTCGACTACACTGGCCTTCATCATCTTAGGCAAGTGAAGTGGGGCTCCCTTGTATTTCATCATCCATGTTTGCATGAAATCAACAACAACATCCAAGTTCGCCAAGATACGTGCTCTTCTAGCACATCTTTGCTGCCATCCGTTGAGATGGACTACCGCCTTATGCATGGTACCAAACTTGGAGTACAATGCTCGCATAACTGTGTCAAGGGAAAATACTTCATCTAGTGTTGCCTTCTTCAGTTCAGCTCGAGCAGATACTATCACCAACTCTCCTCCTTGCTTGGACATCTGTAGTTCCTTAGTCATTCGTTCATTCTCAGCTATCAGAAAGTGAACACTTGAGCTAGTGGCTTTAGCATACACTCTGGTAGCATTGGCCAAGGTTGCTAGATGTTTGCACATGTCAAACACGATCACTCGTTCCTCAACTTACGCAGATGTATGATCATCTAGAGTTGACACTCTATGAAATTGCACAACTCTATTTTGAGACTCATCGAATGAGATGATGTGCATCTCTCTTTCTGGCTGATCTCCAAGGGACTGGGTGCTTCCTTGGTTGCTTGAGACTTTCTCATCTTCTAGATGTAGTGAAGCGGGTAAGTCGACCTCTTGGTGGTGAGGCATGAGGTTGATGTCTTATTCCAATTCTTGTTGCTCCATATTCGTATCCAACTGTTGAAGTGCTTGCTCTATCTCACGAGTGAAGTCTCACTCCTGTGATGGTTCACCATGTCTGCCTGATGCCAGTTGTTCTGATGAGTCCACTACCAGTATGGGTGTTGTTTCATCTATTTTCACATGTTGCACCCCCTATTGTACTTGTTATTGATGTGCTTCCCTCTCTTGTTTGCGCAACTCTTGTTCCTTCTAGAGTTGCTCCTTCAACTCATGCAACTCCTTCTCTATTTCCTTCATTATTCTCTTCCCCTTCTGCCTTTGGAAGATTTACTTGTCATGCCGTTGCCTCTTTTCCTCTATAGCCAAAGCTGCTTTCTCCACAAGTGGATCTACTCGGAACTTGCATCTTTTCTCTTCCTCAATTCGATCGACACTCTTCCTCTTGCCCTTGTCACGCATTGATATGCTTACATTTGCTGCTGCAGCTAGTTCTAGTGCTGGTGCTCTCCAGGATGTTGCTTCACGTTGCTTCGCTAACCACTCCAAAGTGAAGCTGACTTATTCATTAGGCTTGGAGAAACAGTAGCAATATCTCCATGGGTCCTCCTCCGCCCAATGAAATGCCCCGTGAATCCAATTGAACTATACTCTCATGCAATGATCTTTCACAAGACAATGTGGGTCATACGGATTGTAACTTCGGAGGTCAAATGGATACTTCTTCATCTATTCTACTTCGACATCTGCTTGCTTGAAACTCCAGATCTCGTATAACCCAATTCGCAATGGAAGAGTGGGACAAGGTGCCTTCTTCTTCCGGTGCAGTCTAGCTATCAATCCTGCTGAGATGTGATATGATACTTCTTGCATGACAAGTATGTCCAAGGAAAACTTCAGTAGAACACACAAAGGCTTCTCCACGCTGAAAATTCTTAGGAAGGTGCCAGATGGTGAGGCATGCGAATAGGCAATGTCTATCACTGCCTCCATTGTTGCCTTCGACATGTATGGTGGATCTTGTTCGAATATCATCTTGTATACTAGGGTGACAAAATGATCGGATAACCATGTGATAACTCCTTTGAAGCTTCATTCAAACAACAACATACAATACATGTTCACAATAGTCTCCGCTGGTGACCATGCCCACTCCAAGCCCGAGAATTCCTGTCGGAAACAGATTGCATCTAAGATGTAGGCGGACATGTAGACCTATGCTTGCAAAGCTTCGAGCGACTGTCATGACTTTATTACCTGTTCTTTCAGTTGATGAGCCAACCTGCTAGACCAGTTACATGGTTTTCCCTCTTTAGCTAGTTTGTCCAACGCAATCACCCAACTATGTGGGAATGTTTCCAAGCTTTCTTGGCCATACAGTTGACATGCAAATATAATCAAGTATTGATACACCTTCCGCAGTATCTTCATCTTGTAGATTTGGTTGGGTGTTATCCTGAATCTAGCCGGATCCTTTACCCAGTTCTTCAGAATGTCTCTGGTGTTGGCACTGCTGCTGGGTAAGCTGAAGGGAGTCTCCATGATAATCACAGGCTTCGACATTTAATACATCTCACCATAATCCTGTGCCCAAAAGGTTGCAATATTTGTCCTGCTGACACTGCTCAAAGTCATCGTCTTGGGATCAGTGTGCGAGACTATCTAGTGTATCATGTCTGCACATGGGAACGCAGGGTATGTGCATGCAATCCGATACAATCTAGACACAGTATTGTGAAAGGTTGGTAGGGAGGCTCCAAAACAAAGATAAGGCAAAATTTTAGAGGGTGGCTGTAGCCGCTACAACACTTGGCGACACACAGGTAGAACTCCAGCTCTTTGAATGGACCTTGTTCGTGAAAAACAAGTCTAACACCTCTAGAAGTATTGTTCAGTTCTTAGTTTGTCTTGGTTTCACACTAGCCTAATTATAAGATGTAGCATCTGCCAAGCTCTTAGTCGATTGACACACATTCCAAGTTGAGGCCACACAATTGTTTTGATTGGGGTTGAGGGGTATATTGGTGCACAAGCAGAATAGTTGTCAGAGTCTTAGTTTCATCTCTGGTGTTTCTCCGCTGCCAGTAGGCCTAAACAGTACCCCAGTGGAGTCAAATAGGAACACAAGCATGGCTTCGCTCCCAGTGAGCCTAGTCAATACCCCAACATAGTTACTTGCATCACATCTCTATGCAGGAAGCCTTTCTCTTCTTTCACCTTATTCATTTTTAAGTTTGAATTTTTTCACTTTTCTTTTTTTCATTTCCATTTTTTCATAACTGTGCATAAAACTTATTCATTTTAGAGGCGGAAGAGGGATCCCGACTTATTGAGAGCAGAAGAGGTTGTTACTGTAGAGAAGTAGTTTATTATACTCTGACGTTCCTGTTAAGGTTTTCCCCCTTACCTTACTCTACTTGACTGAGCTGACAAGGGTTAACCCAAAAGCAAGCGTGTAGAGTAGGTGATACTAGATAGTGTGCAAGCGTTGTGTTTTCACCAAGGTTCACTTCAAACAGTGTGTATTTTCCATTGACGTATCATGGACTAAAAGTAACAAGTTCTTCATACAGAGGTAGGATGACAGATAACCAAGTAGTGATAGCTGTACAAGGCGCCTTGTACTTCTCCCATCTTGTTTCAAGAGTCATACATGGTTTCATGCGAAACTAACCTACGAACAAAGCAAGCTAACAAACAACAAAGCAAAGCAAAAGCAAAAGAAAAAGCGAAAGCAAAACGGGTAAGAAAAAAAGAAAGTAGACAAACAAACAAACAAAACAAGTAAGCAAACAAGCATGTAAGAAAACCAACTAAAAGCAAACACTACTCCTACTCCTAAGCTAACGATGCATGGCCCTGATCACGTGAAGTGATATTTCCAATGCAGCCACCGGTGCATTGGTTGACCCATGTTGGTGAAGGTTTGGTTCGCGAGCAACTCGATTGTGAGAACCAACAAGTGAGAAAGATATGACAATGAAGACAACCATACTTTGTGTTTAAGAGTGTCCACTGGACATAAGTGTGTGCAACTGCATGACGAGCAGTCCATTGACTTATCATGGTGTTGTGCGACACTGCATGCATCTGTGAAGCATACACACATTCTTGATTATGACATGCAAGTAAACGAAATAAACGAAGACAACTTGCGTCGTGCATGTGTGCTTGCAATGTAAGATTCCTCCAATGCATGAGCGATGGGATCGTGTAGTTTGAGTGGAGGAAGCATGATCTGTGTGTGAGATTGATCTTCAATGCATATAGGTGAGTGATGAGGGACCTTATGTGATTGATCAATTTCCTGGTCGGAAGTGAAACCGATCTATGGACAACGAGGGCCTGACATAACCATCAGCTCGAGTTGAAGTGCCTCAACAACTTGGAGTGTTTCAACTTCATCATCAGATAGATTATCATAAACCGGTGGCTTCGAAAAATCAACTACGACAGAATCATGATCGTTATTGAATATGGGAGCAAATGGATCATGACAACCATGATTAGAAAAATCAATGATTTCATCAGCGTCCTCATGATCTGATGAATCAAACAGAGGGGTAGATGAGAAGCGAACAAATTCATCCTCTGTGTTTCCGGAAAAGGCAGATGAAAGATCAAGTGGATTTTTAATGAGTAACTTATCCTCTCCATTGTCGAAGGATGGACTGACATCCGGTGTGTCCTGCGAGTGATCAATGATGGGTGCATCTGTGGATGAAGATGTACGTGCAAAATCATGGATGACAGGTTCACCAAAGATGTCAGGAAGGAACGAAGGGTGCTCGAATAGAAGGGGGTCATCCTTCGCCGAGTGTTGGTGGGGGGTTCCATGTGTGAGAGTTGAAGCCTATTGGAGGAGCCTTCTCCCTTGGCACAAGTTAACTCTTCCTAGATGGGGCCCGACGTGAGGTCACAAAAGCGAGAGGCAATAAACTCTAAATGGTGATGCATATTTTGTTGCCTTTGTGGGTCCATTCCTGATAGTATGTCACTCCCTTGTAGACATGGGTGCACTGACAAGGAATGAGGAAGGGGTTAGACATGGTAAAAATGCCAGGCACCAAAGGGGGAAAGGAAGGTTCAACTAAAATAGAAGGAGAGCACCATGTCACAAGAGACCAGAGGGGAGGGTCAACACGAGAAGGGATATAGGCAAAGGATTCTACTTGCGATGACCACTAAGGAGGGATAGGATTACAACAGGAGAGGAACAACCAAGATAGAAGGAAATAAACACAATTCAAAAACAAATGTCGAAAGACCTAGGGATATAGAGTAAACTAGGCAAACTCAAATTGAGTAAACTGAAATCAATAATATCCGGTACAATATCAATTTGGGAGGAGACATGAGTGGAGGATGACCAAGAGGGAGTCGCATGGGGGCCAAGGTGAGAATGGAGGGAAAAAGAGGGGGGGGGAACCCAGATAATTCCTATGCTTTAGGAAAATACATGCAAAACTACACGTGGGTTCAATTGCCAAGGGCACAAATAAAACAAAGGAGAAGAGGAGACCCAAACATTGTCACAAAGGGAAATCTCTCCAATTTACAAAAGGAAAGGGAATTAAAAAATGAATGGAAATAATTGAGGAAATTGAATTTACCAATTGCACTACAAAATTTTTGATCTAAGGATAGAAAAACATCTTGGAATTCCTAGTAGTCAAATTGGAAAGACCGAATTTTTCCAAACTAGAACACCAAGGAACTAGGCAATGCACTAAGCCATTGCATGTCCCTACTGGCGAGGGGAACTAGTTGCACTGAGTTCCAAATTCTATAGAGTGAGACACATAATGAATAGGGATAAATGGATCCACAACAAAATTCTCCCCGCACTATAGAACCCCACAAGTGAAATCATAACTAACAAGCACTTCACATGAGATTAAGTTTGAGCTTAGCACAGTCTGGCATGAATGATAGTTAGCATGCGTTAGGAGCAGTGACATTAATTTTATCACGACGGTGTGTAGTCATAACCCCCAATCCTTTGGCTACGAGGGATGGTGATAGCTTTCACCCCACCCCCTTTTTTTAATAAGCAACCCATTTGAGGGTTGGTCTTAGTGAATATTAATAACCATTATCATTATCATATATATGTTTATATGTCTGCATATAATAACAAGAATTTGGAATATAAGGAGTTAAGATATAGCAACAAAGTTAGGATATTGTTTTTTCCATCCCATGGTGTGACCATGATCCAAAATCCAACAAGAAACCTCATCTAGAACTGAGAATGTAAATAGTGTTATTATTAAATATATAAATGGATTTAATGTAAATATTAATGTTATTGTTAATATATGACTTGATTTAGCATAAATATTTGACATTTTAATAAAAATAAAATATGGATTAAATGTTATGGTGATAGTCAAGTAAAGAAATGATAAATATTATTATGCAAGTGCATCAATTACATGGATTTTATGCACAAGGTGTATATTACAACATCATATGACATTGTTTAACATGGAAGATTGTATTTATGAGATTGTCATTTAATGGTTGGATATTGGCATGTGTCATTTGTGGTAGACCATTCTTTATTAAATCAATTCATTAAATATCATTTCACCCCTAGAGTAAAGTGTTACATTAGTAGAGAGAATTGCAATGGTATCCTTCTTTTCAATCCCTCCACATACTCTCTTTATTTAGCTCCAATTTTGGTGAGGCTCAATGTTTTCCTATACATTTTTAGAGTCTTACTTCATCAAAGCTATGGGCAATGCTCTTGGAAAATTCGATTATTGTTCAATGAAATAGGGAGAAAAATTTTAATGACTTATGCAAGAATTTGCTTAGAAATGGACCTTGAAAAAGGTTCGAGAGGATATCTATTCAATAATCGCAAGTATGTTTTGGAAATAAAACTTGTTTATGAATATGTTATGTTCACATGTAAATATTTTCTTGCTTATTGACATCTAGCTTCTTTATGCTTGGCAAAGAAATAAGAATTTTTCTTCCCAAAAGCATACCTTGTGGAAAGCAACAAATAAGAAACAACAACTAATATGCCCCATCTCTAATCAAGAGGATAATCTTCCTCTCTTGAAAACCATAAAAAGGGAAGCCATAATATAAATTAGATACAATTTGAGTGGAACTCCCTCAAGCAAAAGAGGTATTTGTAACCCTGGAAAAGTTAGTTTCTCTTGAGGGATCATTATCTAGGGTAGAAGAAAATTATATCTTTCCCAAAAAAGGGGAAATATGTCAACAAATCAGTCAAATTCACTAAATTTGGACCATGGATTAAAGGTTAAAAAATGGAGAGAGGTCAACAAATGAAGGAATACAAGTTTCAACAAATCGAATCAATTGGCTATTCATTCCAAAGGAGGAAATGGTTAACACCATTGTTGAAGACTATTGTAGATTACTGAATAGATCTATCTTGTATTATATATATATATATATATATATATATTGTAATTATTTGGATTGCAAAATTTTGGCTTATCATGGAGGATATATATCCCTAGGTTTTGAGACCCATTATGTGGAAGAGGTGAGAAAGATGTTCTGTCATTTTGCTTTGAGAATCATGCTAATGACATCTATGTAATGTATATATATATTTTTTCTATTGTGCAATGTAATATGTGAATTACTATTGTCATTATTATTACTATTTTGAGAAATGTATGTATGTATGCATATATTATGTCACTACAGGGAATTAAAGGATAAGATAAAGTTAAGACATAACAAGGAGGTAATCAACCCTAATATAGAATATCAAGGTATCTCAATATTTTAATTAGCGAAAATAAGAAAATCAACATTTCTAAATAAAAACAAACTCTCATGATTTACATAGTGAAATATGGAATTTAACAATTTCTAAAACATCACGTGCCAAAGGAATTTGTCATCTTCATGATGCTAAGAGGGTTGAATATAAAAGCACTTTCTCTTGGAATGTCTTGCATGCACCTAGATTAAATCTCAATTTAAAATATATGTTGCAATATTGACCTTCTTAACATTTTAACTCATCAAAGCTTTGGTGATTTAGCAATGCTTCTCTTAAAGATTTTCAAGTACACAAATTAAATTATAAAGCAAATCAAGTAATTCCTTACCTTCTTTTTTAAGGTTTGGTATACAAATGTTGGTTTGAGTTATTTTATTTATTTATTTTGTGGGATAAATTATATTTCCTTCAAACTTGGAGATTTCAAGATAATATTGATAGATCTTAAGTCAATATCTCATTAGGGAGACTTGACCAAAGCCAAAAATATACTCTTCGTAGAGAGGTACGAGGTAGTTGAGTATTAGGGAAAAAAAATTAGCATATAAAAATTGAATAACTAGCATGATGGGCCATGGAAATAGACATTAGGAATAAAAGACCAATATTGTAGGACCATGACAGAAACTTAAACAGAAGGATATGAGTATGTGGTAGTAGCCTAGGTGGAGTCTTTGTTGTCTCCAGTAGTGCTTCTTACTGATGGCAGTATGTCAAGATGCTGCTCTATGCGCTCTATTTGTTGGTTTAGGTCCTTCATGAGGTGATGCAAATGCTCAAGGGAATGGAGGATGTATGCCCAATGCTCGCGCCAATCTAGCAGTGTTTTGATTAAGAGGAACTTCATGTGTTAGTAAAGATCAACTATCTAGATATATAGATTAAAACGATTGCAAGTGTTCCCAGTGTCCAAAACCAAATATGCCAACTCAGCAAGAGCCTCCATGTCTCATAGTTGAAGCATATGGGAAAATCATTCTCCCTCAGCACAAGTTAGCTCTTCCGCGATGGGGCTAGACTTGAGGTCACGAAAGTGAGAGGCGATATCCTCCAGATGGTGATACATCCATTGTTGCTTCTGTGTTCCCATTCCCGATAGTATGTCACTCCCTTGCAAACATGGGTGCACTAACAAGGCATGGGGGAGGGGTTAGAGATGGTAAAAATGTCAGGCACCAATGGGGGAAAGGAAGGAGGAACTAAAATCCAAGGAGAGTACCATGTCGTAGGAGCATGAAGGGGAGGGTCAACATGCAAAGAAATACAATCAAAGGATGCTACTTTCTATGACCACCAAGGAGGGATAGGAATACAACAAGAGAGGAACAACCAAGATAGAAGGAAACACACCCAAGTCAAAAAATGATGTCAAAAGACTTAGGCATACATAGTAGCCAAAGCATAGAAATGAATAGAGGATTACCAAGAGGGAGTCGAATGGGGGCCAAGGTGAGCTTGGAGGGAAGAAGGGGAGGGGGGAATCGTAGAGAATTCCTATGCTACAAGTAAGATTTTCAAAACTACATGTGGGTTCAATAGCTAGGGGCATGGATAGAACAAAGGAGAAGAGGAGGCTCAAACATAGGGACAAAGGGAAAACTCTCCAACCTGCAAAAGGAAAGGGGATTCAAAAATGAATGGAAACAATTGAGGAAATGGAATTTACCAATTGCATTGTAGAATTGTTGAGCTAAGGACGTCTTGTGGTAAACAACAACCACCCCACACCCCCCCTCCATTTTATATTAACATTATAATAAAAAGGGGACCCTTTAAATTTCCAGTTGTGAATTTATATTAACTTTTCTTTAATAAACTCAAGAAAAATCCTTAATTTTATGTATTTTCCCCTTGGAAAAATCGTAATTTATTCATAAGGCAAAATTACATATTGTAGATGATAAAAAGCATATGCATATGATCTATTTCTGTTTTCACAGAAAACATAAAATAAAATAAAATAAAATAAAATAAAAAAACTATTATTTTCTCCCTTTCTTCTTTTCCACTTTTTGCCAACCTTCAGTGTTGGGAGAGGGAGTTACAATGGATAACTAAGTTGTATTGATGGGAAAGTCTTTAACATAGTCAAATTCTTCTGATCCATGAGTTCGCTTGTTGCCAGATATTTCCATTCCTGTTAGTTGGGATTGTTGTTGCTGTAAAGGGTTGCTAGGATCTTTCTCCTCCTTGTGTGTGCTGTTTTGGACCTTTTGAACATCCATTTATGCTTTATGTTCTACTGTTTCTGCTATTTATGCTTCTTCATCCAAGGGGGCTGTGTATTGCCATCCTTTTGGCTTTTTATGTTGCTTCTTGTTCCATTTGGGGATTTGTTTTGCTTGTGGACAGGCACTATGGAGGTAGCTTGTTTGTAGACATCCTCGGCATCGAAAAGCTGTATTTTCGTAATCTAAACTTAATTTTATGTATTATTTAATAAAACATGTAATAAGGCTTAAGGCCAAGATCATCATAACCAAGCTTAATTTACATAAACCTAGGTATCGATATTTCGTGTGTTAATAAATATTTATTTCATTTAAATTGCACCCTTATTTCTTCACTTGACATGTTTCCAGAAGGTTTTCCCCAGGCCATTCATAAATTGTGCGTTTTAAATCCATCTAGGATTCGCCTTTCGGGATAACTCAACACTTTATGTGGGCCACCTCTGCCATATCACGTGACTTGTGGTTGTTTTATTCATCCTTCCTGCCTTCCCCTTTACACGTCATCTCGACCCCCCTTCCCTGAAAGTTAACTACAATCCATCCATTTGAAAGCACCGCGACAACTTAGCGCCAAGATAACTCATCATCCCACTCCAGCTTTTGGCCCCACTCACGCTTCTGCCTTCACTTAATTATTGGGTGTTGAACATTTCATCTCCACGTATTCCCGCTCCTAGTAATCTCGACCATTTGCAATGAGCTAACTCCTTATTCCTTATGGGATGAATCGGTTCATCTACACAATGCTCATAAAACTTTTTATTGGAACATGCATATCCTTACTACATGGCATCTCAGAATCCAGTCATCATAGTGATTCCTTAGTCATGCCTACTTTGTTCCTTCTAGGGTATAAGCTTGAGAGATTATGTAAGCAGACATGTCCCCTATCAACTCACTTATTCGCTCAATTAAACTGTGCCACCTATTGTCCTTTAACAATCATCACCCCGATATAGATAATTGAAAGGAATTCCTATATTAAATTTTTGTACTTGCCACCTTTTCATCTAATTAATATTTGCAAGTCAATTTTTAATGCCTTTTGATTTATTGAATTTATATTTAGTTTGAAAGTTATCACATTTACTTGGTAGAAACCTTATAATCTCGATTTTCTTTGGTACATTCTGTCACTATGGAAAGTCCTGTACCAACTATTAGAATGGAAAAGCCAAAGAAAAAAACACCTTTGCAGCAACCAAGTGGACCGTTTCAACATATTATTGATGAGAAGCTATCATATATCTTTCTTTCCACTGATACTGTATGTACGAGGGATTCTGACATTGCATCTTGGAACACTATGTATGAGCCACTGGAGGAAGAATTTTTGACACAGGATTTTGAAAGGCCAACAATGGCAACTGCAAACCACCGCGACAATAAAAATTCTGAAAAGACACTGCCAAGACCCATCTTCATAAGATTTTTGTGTGTCCCAGGCTTCACCCTTACATATATATGATTTGTTGGGCGGTGAAGAACATCAATATCACTGAGAGGAAATTTTTCACCTTGTGGGGAACAATCATCAATTTTTCAAGCCACAACATGTTCAGTGTATGCACCATTTGACTGAGTTGCATTTAATATAAAATTCCCTATTTTTTGAAAGCTTCATGAAAGAATAATGCGAGGGTAAAGAAAAAGAATGTCCCAACTCGATTAGAGAATGGATAAGTGACCCACATAAGCACAAAGGAGATTCCTTTGGCATGTATTACTTTCATTCCTTGGCTCCTCCTTTTTGGTACATTGCTTCCATGCTTTGTAGGTTGTTTTCCTATCAATCTATCTCCAGATTTCCTAAGGATTGGGTCCTTCTCATCCATAGGGATACTGTTAGCGAAAATTTCACCCAATAAAACTTTGTTCCTGGCTAGTACATTTGTCGGTGAAATTCCCTTACCCTCTGGCTAAGAGGGCCAATATGAGAAATGAAAACTAAAAAGAAAAGAAAAACTAAATTCGACACACAAACACTAACACAAATTAAAAACCACAAACAATGCTACGTAGTTAGAGCTCACTGATGGCAATGACAACACAGACAATTGCGACACCAACAATGCTACCCTAGAAGTGATGGCAACATAAACAAATATGACACCAACAGTGCTACCTTGGAAGTGATGGCAACATAAACAATTGCGACATCGAAAATGCTACATTAACAGTGGCACAAGCACCGATAGTGCCGTCATCGACAACGACAATAATATTGACAAAATATAGCAAACTATACAGATGTCAACATAACCAACAATTACACAACAAATAAGACTAACAACAACTTAAACCGAAAACACACACTATTACACAACATGGTACACAAAAAACATAAAACTAGGAATTTAACATAAAAACCTCAACAAACAATGACACAAACTCAACATAACCACACAAAAACAACTTCTCAAGGTAAACATTGTTGAACTCACACAACAATATGCTGAAAATAAACAAGTAAGCACTAGAAAAATATAAATAACACACATAAAACGAGAGATTGAACTCCTTCTTCATTAACACAAATAGAATGTATAGAAGTTGTAGCTCTCCTTGCCATGGTAGCAGGGAGGTTTTGCTACCTCCAAACCCTCATATGTTTCTCACAAAAACCCTCTCTCCAAATGCCAACGAGAGACCAATCGCAAATCTCATTACACGTATATTAAAAAACCCTTAACCTTAAACTTAGGAGGGATTATTTTAACCTTTTTAATAAAATATCTCAAACAACTTTTCCCTCCATTACATTCCATCACATGTCATTTCTTATTTCTTCACATTTACATTTAGATTTTAGAATTACATTTACATTAAATTTCCAAAATTAACACAAAGCTATACTTGGGCTCCAATAATTGCCAACGAGTTTATTTTTAACTGGGCCCAGATTTTGTCTGATAATTTAGCTAAGCGCATTCTTCATTTTTGCTCTAAACAAACAACTACTTACAACCCACCTTTTTACGTGTCTACTTATGTTATGGGCACCATTTTTTTTCATTTTAGATTATTTCCATACCTGGGTTGGAAATGGACAATTGCCGACAATCTTCCCATCCACGTTTACCACAACATATTATGGGAAGAGAACTATTTCAATCATTTCATTCATATTTGCCATCTTGTAATGATTCCCATTTACCAAATCATTTTCATCTCCAAGCTTCCTAGAATGTTTATAGTTGTCGTGGATTGTTTGTCCAAAATTTGGGATTGGTTCGTCGAAGAGATTTTTACTTAGGGTTTGGGGAAGCAACGATCATCTGGATGTTTTTCCCCTTTATGTTCCAGACGAAATTTTATGCAGAGATGCTTCCTATCAAATTGTCTGAACTAGTATAACTCTTGAGCTAAAGAAAGCCTCCAAGAATCTTTGGCCACAATTCCATTTGTAGATTGGTTTATTCACCCTTTAGAATTATACTCATGTTGAAAAGGAAAGTTTGAATTTCTATGAGTTAAAACTAGTCACCATGCTTGCAAAACCATATGATACTTCCAAAGTGGTTGAGAATACAACTATTGATGCACATATTAAAAACTATGTTCATGAGGTCAACCGATATGATAATATATTTTCTGGAGATTCTACTTGTGCATTTATCTACAATAAAGAAAAGTAGTTTCCCCTTGACAACTATCAACATTTTTAAGTTTTCAAAGACACTCAGAGGTCTACCTTACATCTACATTTTCTCAAGTTACTTGAAGGAGATGGTACAACATAAAAGGTTACTAGTTCGTCGACACAAGTCATTTCTCAGGCTACCACTTCGGTTCAAAATTTTTATGCAGATTCTTGAGAACAAACTTCTTTAGTGGATCCATTGGTTAATGATATTTTCAAAGACTGGAAAGCATTTTCGGAGATCACTTCAATGCTAGTTCAATCAGAAAAAGAAGAAACATTGCCTGAAACAAGTAATTTTGACAACTTTGCACATCAATCAGTGAATGTTTCTCTTGATCCTTCAAAATTTTCCCTTGCACAATCAAGTGCCATTTCCAAAACACCTATCACTACTCACCTTAATATGGAAACAATTCTAGTATCTCTAATAACTATAGTTTAATTAAATGTGGAGGATATTCCACCAATAGATGTATTCTACAGTACTCAACATAAAGCCATTCTGAAAAAGAGCAGGAAGAAAAGAAAGGTTGTCGATACACACTCTTTAACAACAAGCCCTATTTTACAACCTTTCTCATTAGAAATAGTTCGGAAAGAACCATCAACAGCTCCTAACAAAGAACTTGAGGAATTAACTTAGTATGCATGAGATTATGCTACTGCCAGTGTAAACACAACAACTTGAGTGTATGAGATTATTAAGGAGAAAGATGAAAGAATACAACTATTAGAGTAATTGTATTCACAGTTTCAAGCACAGTTGTAGGTACATGTCACCGTGGTTAAATATCAGTGCAAGTCTAAAGTTAACCAAAGAGATGACAAGATAAATGAGCTACATCAAAAGATAAAGCAAACAAAGGCATGTGCTTTAGATCTTGTCAAATTTAATCATGAAGCTAATGAGTTAAACCAACAACTTCAACATTAACAACAACTCCTTTGCAGCAAGTTAAGTTTGATACATGATCAAAACAAGTTGGTTGATTCATTTGTTAATGAAGTTATTGATATTTAAATCCAATATGATGAAGCTAAGTGTAAGCTCATTGAATTTTTGAATTGGCAAGAAGACCCTAAAATATTCTATCCAAACTTGCCAAAAATTAATAAAATGAAAAAGTCCAAAGCACTTGACACTTGGAAAGATAAGATACACTTGGTTAAGAGATTAGTAAATGATGTCGAGATGATTTCAAATTTAGTTGTTCAATATATCACTCAGTGACTCAAGGAAGCCAATATGTTATCAATTTATGAAGAGGAGGATTTCCCAGAAGTAAATGTAGTAAGACATAAGTGGCAAAATAACATGAAAAAATGCAGTAACAAGATTGAGCAATTATCAAAGGTATATTTTGATTTGACCTAAGAGTTTTTAATCAAACCACATGGCTACCTTATGGTAACCAAAGTTGTTATTGAATAGGAAACTCAATTACTCCCAACTTTGCAAGCTCCTATCTTCAGCTCTCAAATGAACATTAGGCCTCATTCTTCTCCCAAGATAACATCACTTCTAGGAGTTTATCAACAATGGAAATTGCCCTGGCTCCACATCTACAACAGTTCATCTGAATTGATTATTTTATTTCAAATTGTAACTGATGTGTATTTTATTCTAAGTTGTTTTGCTTTAATTGAGATAATAGTGAACCATTAATTATTCTCTATTGTTTTAAAAAACTATTTCAAAGCCTCTAGAGCTCAGGCTTAAGAGTTCTTAAAATTTGCAAGAATAACTTTGTTACATTATTGTACTCTGGATTTTCTTTAAACAAGTCGAACCACTTGTTGATTCTGAATCTATAAACAGTAAAGCATAATTGGTAATTTATCAACTTTTTTTCTCCTTTGATTTATAGCTGGAATATTATCTTATACTTTATCGCTTATGCTTAAATGATTAGTCAATTGAAATATTGTCATTTATGATAAATTTGTATTTGTTGGTTATAAGTGTAAGAGAAACGAGAATTATATGTGATTGTTTTATGAAATTAATTCAACTAATTATTTTGTTGAATTAATTTATCTTCACACTTCTTTAATTAATGAAATAGCTTAAAGATCTATAGTTTCAATTATTAGTTTTTTTTAACAGGTAGGTTATTATTATTATTTTTTTTTTTTAAAGGAAACATGTATTCATTCTATTAAGGAAACACATATTCATATACTACATATCTACATAAAATGGAAAAACTAAAAACAAAGGAAGTTACATAACTCCGAGAATCTGGGTTCCTGGGTTCTGACTTTTGCCACATTAACCTCTTCAGAATTATCCTCCAGATAGCCTTCTTGGACACATCTCTCCCACTCAAAACCGCTCACGATGGCTTCTTTATGTAACACCATATCCATTTGCTTCGCAAATGTATGCTGAGAGAGGCTCGTCGGCTGCATTGTGCATTTCAGCTTACTACGTGTTTTCCATGCGGAATTCCAACATCTTCAGAGCTAATTGAAGTTAGTTAAGATTTAATTCTAGCAAACCCATCCTATGCGCCATTAATTCAGTTTGATCCCTGTCTCCTTTCGAAACCTTTTCCGTGTGACATGAAATCAGAGTCACAATGAACTTGAACACTCCTGTCATATGAGCTAGAGTAGATGCAATATCATCCTAATTTTGGTGCCTAAAGTTCTCCATTTTATTGAAGCCGGACGAAAGACGAAAGAAAATAGTACCAATCCAACTATGGAGTTCTTGTTCACATATGCTATAAAGGCCCAAACTTTCTATATATACCGTTAAACTTCCTTGATATGCTTCGAGCGTATTCCTTCCCACATTAATGGTCGCATGAGTTGCCAGAGCACTACTTGAAAAAAACCATAATGTAAGTCTGAAGCACCTTCCTGGGTTCAATATATTGAAATTCGTCACCCTGAGAGACGATAACATGAACTGGAGGCTCGCACATATTTACCACACTAGAGAGCTCCTTCATCTCACTCCATCACTCCTGTATCACGTTCAATGCAACTTCTCCTACCCACTTGCCTTGAGTTACACAAATCTCCGTAACATTCCAATGCCCTTGTCTTAATTCGAGTGAAGTGATGTAATGTTTAATCATTTTGTTTATTAATACAATGGTTCACACCCTATCATCTACTTGAATTGCCTCATGATCATAGATTTCCCATTTAATCCCGTGATATGGATATTTTTTATAACTATAATGTCATCATCATATTTAATTTCTCCTTGATTCAGTTGCACTCCTTGATTGGGGAAAAGGTCTTCAACCTCATTGAGGTTTCTTCTTATATGAAAAAGTTCAATAGAATCAAATTGGTCTACCAACAGTTTATTAAATTCGATGAATTATTGAAGGAGGGAATTGACCATCATTCTTTTTAAATTTTATCACATGTTTAATAACAATTTTCGAATCTCCAAATACTGGTAGGTTTCATGTTCCTCTTGAGAGGGTTAGATCCAATCACACCAATACAAAAAGATACTCAGCTTGGTTATTAGAGGCGAAACCAAGACCCTAGGAAAATTGAGACACTTTTGCTTCTTCGAGGTGAACGAGAACCCCTCCTACTCTAGCATCCCCGGGGTTTACTTTCGAGGCACCATCAAAGAACAATCTGGGCCATCCAAAACTTATTTTCCAAGAGTGAAACTCCTCTGGAGCCAACCTAATTAGATTAGGTTGAGGATCCAACATTTTGGATCTGAAGCTATTAGCATGATGAAAGGCCAACTCCAAACGCAACCATTTTTTTTCTAGTGGAGAAAGATCTTCCATTTCTTTTTTATCAAAACTTCTAGACAAGGTTATCTTGAACAAAAATGATATTTCTTTAGAAGCCACTGCAACTGTGCTCTTTTTTTCCACTCTGAAAATGGTGTAGTTGTGCGCTATCCCTATTGCCTACATAGATATTTTGGCAGGGATTTCTAACAACTAGCTACAACTGAGTTAGACTCTCTCTGCTAAGGAATTTTTTGGATTCAATTTATAAACATTGCATCCCATGAATCTAGGATGCTCAATATGTTGAAGACATGGACAAGAGCTAGTTTCCAAACTTCCAAGGAGAAGGGGCATTTCCTTAACAGAAGGGGGATATCTTCTTCCTCTTTTTGGCATAAAACACACCGTGGTGGGCCGAAAATGTTTCTCTTTTTTAAGTTTTCCGTAGTTAATATTTTCCCTTGCACCAGATGCCAACAAAAGAAACTGATTTTTAGAATTCCATCATTATGCCATAGTTTTCTCGAAATACAACTATGGATGCATTACATTTGACCTTAAGCTAAAAGGTTGTAGCCTTCTTTAACTGAATAAATTCCACTTTTGCTAGGTTGTCATATCCTTCGATCCAATCGGGTGGTGACAATGAGCACATAACCCTTAGGAGCATTGAGCATTAAATCCCAAGATTATTGAATATTGGTGGGGATGTTGTCACAATACCAACCAATCCAACAAACTTGACCGACCCACATGGAAATATCTACGATTTTTCTAAGGTCCTTATCTTTCATCCAGTTTAGCAATTCCTCCATATTTGCATTATCATTCAACAACTTTGCTACTGGAATATGATCTTCCCACAAATGAATATGAGCTCCATTCCCTGTTTTCCACCCCATATGCTCAAGAAGAAGGGAGGATGATTCTTTACATAATTTCCAATTTTTCGACCCATGATCCGGCTAGGATTCTAATTCTGGTCTTAGGATTTTGTTCTTATGGAAATACTTCTGCAGGAAGGCTCATTTCCACCACTCACTAGATTCTGAGATCAACCTCCACATGATTTTGGCCCATAATGCTATATTCATGATTTCTAGATCTTTAATTGCCAATCCTCCTTCTTCTTTGGGAAAACGAACTGTTTTCTAGTTGACTAGATGGAAGTGATGTTCGTTGTTTTTCTCGCCTTGCCACAAAAATTTCCTCATCGTACCACTAAGCTGGTTGATAACGCCTTTTGGTGCCAATAAATTGAATCCCAAAAATATTGGGAGGTGTTGGGGCCTCAAAAATCGCTGCGACAACATGGGGGATAACCACCCGGTCCGGACCTTAAGACAACTCCTTTTCCGTTTAAAGTGGTGGCTTCGACTGGGGATAACGGGACCAGTCTCCGAGTGTGGGTTTTAATATGAGAGTGGGTGGTTCATGAGTGTTTGCAAGTAGAATAATGATAATCTAAATTACTTATTCTATGATAAAAATCTTCTAACTAACTTATTCTAATATAAACCCAGGTATTTCCGTGTGGTATGCGATCTACATAGATATATGCTTAACATGTGATAATAAAGATTAATCATGCATAAAGAAAGGTGATAACATATAGTATAATTTCTTTGACTAAATAGTTAGTCAAAGAAGTTGATAAAATATATCGCATATATGATGAATTATATATATGAAAATTAACAATTTCAGCTAGGCATCATACAATAGTGCAATTAACACTTAACGGAAAGAATAAATCTCACAAACAATTCATGAAAGTAAAGTGTTGTCATTGAATAAAAGAAAACATAAACAATCATACAAGATAATAGTATCATATGTGCGAAGTTTTGCTCATTTAACGAATGACATCGATCAACTCCTTTCTTCAAATAAAATTATCTCTCAAGAATACAATAGTGCATCAACAAAGGAAAGTACTTTGATATCTAAAAGAAATGATCATGTTCCATAATTCCACCAAAGCATTCACAAACTTACAAAAGTGCATTCTTTGCAAATGTTTTTGGTAAAAGTCTGGACCCTTCTCTAAATGCATGAGAAGGGTATAAATACTATTATAACTAATGTGCAAAAATATATTATATAAAAATTGAAGAGGTTTGAAATAACCTTCCTCCTAACTAGTTAAATAACTCTAAAAATAAACAGTGGTGATGAGTAGAACTAAGATGATGAATTGCTGTCTGCTAGCTTGTCCTTCAAATCACAAATATCAGTCATTGGTTTGAGTTGAGGAGGTGCACCAAAATGTGTCCTGAGCTGTCCTACGAAAATCACATCAATGAGAGGTGGCAACATCTGTTGAGTCGAATGAAGTGAACAATTGAGGGTCATGATTTGGCTGTGCGGTTTTACGAGGTATTGCCAAGACGACTCCCAGTTGGTCTTGGTCAATTTTGTGATTGCCTCCCTTTGAGTCTCCGCCTTTTCCTGCCAACTTTTATGCAAAGCACCCAAATCGAGCATTTCTTTTAGGCTGCCTTCCTTTAGTAGGTTGGTGACAAACGGAGTGTAGTTCACTGACTTGATTATATTCTTCGATACCCCGGCTACCCTTTCCACTGCTAGCTCAACTTGCTTGATTCTCGCATCCCAATCTGTGAAAATAATGTCTTTGTGAGTCTCCTCGATTTCAGGCAGATTGGCCTTCCTTCTGTCTTCTATTTCTTGCCATTTGATGAACTCTTAGATTCTGGTGTTGAGATCAGTAAACTCGGTTCTTTGGTCAATCACCTTTTCTGTTAGCTGATCACTAGTGATTAGATAAGGAGTAATGTGTGACATCTTTTGGCAGAAATGATCCTGTTGTTTCATTAGGAGGGAATTCAGTTCCAGAGCCTCTTTAAGGAACTCCTCAATAGTGGAAACATCTTTATATCTTTCCATGGCTTGCTGCAATTCCTAGAGTTTCATGTTTTTAGCCGACATATCGGCTTCGTGGCTTATTTTGAGGACCTCCATGCTCTGTTGCAATTGGGTGAGCTGCTCGAATGCGTGCTTGTCCACATTTTCTTTCTCTATTTCGAGCTGCTACTTAAGCTGTGCAATCCTCCCCTCCTTTTATCTCAACAAAGTAGAGACTTCCATGGCTTTGTCCATAGTTTCCATTGTGTATGCTCCCGTGAACTATGACAATCTAGTCAAGTTCTAGGTTGAGTTGAGATGAATGTCCCTCCATACTATGTCCATGGGCTCGTTTCCAGGTGGGAGCTCGGGTGTTTCTACCCTTTTCCTTTTTCTCTGTCTTCTTACTACTGCCTTGTGGAGAGGGCTGTAGAACACATCAAGTGGAGGGATTTTGGTCACTTTCAAGATGATCTCTGATGTGAGTAGAGCAGGGATAATCTCAGTCTGTTGGGATGTTGTCGCCTGCTCATCCATAGGTTTGGACTGCTCATCGATGGGTTTGGACTGCTCGTCCATGGGATTGGACTCTGTATTCTCTTGAATATGTGGAGGAGTTTGACACTCCATTGTCTCTTTGGTATCAGTTGTTTTGGGAGTGTCTTGCAGTTTCTAATTAAATTGATCCCACTCGTGCTCCAAATTGCTACCTTTGACCTCTGAACCGATTTCTTTAGGTGGGGTGCTCAGAACCTATTTCTCAGCTGACTTCCTGCTAGACTCTGCTATATTATCTATCTCTTGGGCCTTCCCCATATATGGTGTTTTCCCAGTATTTACATCAGATGCTGTGCAAGAACTAGGTTCTTCACTGTTAACAGTCACACTTGGTATGGGCTTATCTTCGATCTTTAATAAGTGCAGTGGGATTACTGCGAGCCTTTTATTTCTGAATTCCCGAAATCTTTCAAAATTTTCAAGAATCAAGTTCGCTTTAGCCCATTTGACTGCTTGTTCGAAGGACTTGGCTAACTATAACAGGTCTTCAAAATCATTATCCTCATGGTTGTATGGCTTGAGCTTTACCGTAGTAGTGATGTTATTTTCTACCTTGTCTGGATTGAATTGCATTTTCAACAATGTATGAAGCTTGAGGGATTCCATGTTTGCTAACTCTTTAATGGCATGATTAAAATTTGCTAAAGCAAAAGAACCACACTTAACAGGAAAAGAGGGCCATATTAACTTCTTGTTTTCTTTGAGGACTTTAGTTATGCCTTTTCCTACGGTCTGGTAAGCGATTTGCCTTGCTAACAATTTATCATAAACATATAAAGGAAGGATATGTGGGTCGTCCGTGCTACCAAAAACCCTAATGTAGGTGAACCATTCTCAATAAAATATTTGCCGACAGCTAAAAGGTCTGTTCCGGCTTCTCAGGAAAACCTAGGGGCTTTCTTATTGAAAATCATTTGATGTAGGGGAAAAATAATAGAATGACATATCTTATAGAAATGACGTATATAATGGGATTCCCATATTTTCTTATGACTGAGGTAGATGGGATAGTGATCTTGTAAGGTCCATTTTTAAACCCATGGCCAGAAATGTGGTGCAAAAACAGATGGCATCCATAATGTAGGCACAAAAATAGAAGGGGGGAAGGTTCTCTTGATAAGAGGCTCTCTTTTATCGATACTCGGCAATGATGGTGGCTAGGTTGTCAGATAGGATGGTGGCCCAATTCATGATGTGGGAGCAGGCATCAAATAGAGAAATCCATTCTATGGAAAACTCAGAACTATTGGGAAACCCATATAGTCTACATAACATAACAACTGCATAGTTATAAGGGTTTTCCAGAGAAGCTATAGCATACATACCCGATTTGTCAAATTTGAATTTGTTGTCTAATACTCTCCAGCCCTGAATCAGCTTTAAGGGGTTTGGGTGGTTCTTTACGAAGCTGGCCATATATGTTTTATCACATATATCCTAAGGATCAGTTATATGATACAATTTCTTCATGTCCTCTGCTCTGAAAGATCCCATGAGTTCATTTCTTGAATTCCTGAATTTCCTATCTTCAATGGTGAGGCTTTTGACCACCCATCTAATCATATCCGTGTATGGGAGGATTTTAGCCCTCGCTCTTATCCTATGTAGGAAATAAAAAGCAACGTCCTTGAATTGAATCCCCGAAGGTCTTGTTGAGTCAGTTGTTGCTCTTGTAACAGTAATCTTGGGACGCTTGTCCTCAAGCCTATTGTGAATGACCTCCCAAGCGGTTGCTCCTCCATTAGAGCTGCAGATTGTATCTGAGAATATGGGAGCCATCTCTTTAAACTTGGATTTTGCAACGTTCTACTTCTTCTATTTCTGCATCAACTTCCTCAATGACATGTCTTTTGTAGCTTGCCCAAAATGGACAAGATATATCATCGCAGACAATATCGGGCAATTAAGATTGGAAGCATTTCTGAAATGACCTTAAATTGTGAGAAAGGTTTAATGAGATACTCAATGTTAACTACTCATAGCTTGGAAAATTAATAACTCTCCTTGGGTCGCTAAATATTTATTATCCTGTCAATTCATTTGTTTTTGTATTTAAAATGCAATTATTTCACACGCTTACCACTCTTATTCACATATCGCAATCTTCAAATGGATACAATATAACGTTGTGCTTACTATAAGGCAAAATGCGATTGCGATTGTCACAATATCGTAATTCACAAATTGTTAATGGGCCTTGCAATGGCATAGCTTAATTACTTGTGAAGTTTGCGAAGTGCGATTTGAAAAATGACAAGGTGTTTATAATCGGGATATCACAGCGGGAGGTTTGATCGCGCATCGCAGGGTTTTAAAGGTGTTTTATGATATTCACATGGAAAAGTGCAATTTGTGACAAACATTTTATTCTTGGGTTTTTTTGCAAGATTTTTCAAGGCAATTTCTTAGAGTTAGGTTTTAGTATGCTAAAAACTAAATTTTTTAAAAAAGGGTCCCCATTTATATCTCTAATCTAGCTATTGTTATCCATAAATGGGGGGGTTGTTATATAGTACAAAAATTAGTGATTCACTTGAGAGAACCAACTATCTCTAAGTAGTTTTCTAAAATTTTTAAAATTTTCAAAGTAATTAGAGTTATAGGAATAATAATAACATGAGTTATAAAAACAAACAACATTTCTCTAGAATCGTTGTCACTTACATAATCTATTTATTCAACTACTTTACTCTTGTAATGATATGAATACAAATGTTTGCATCAGTCAATAATAAGAGTTAAAGTGATATAGCAGGTGTTTTCTACATATTAGTTTTTGATGTTTACTCATTTATCACAGACAGAGCCTCTGTTGCCAGCAGGCGTTCATAGCCTCGACAAGGTTATCTTTTAGTCAACAATGATTCATTATCCCATCTGAAGCAATTTTCAAATTTTGAAATGACATTCACTTGCTTTTCAAATTTTCTTTCTAATATAATCTTTTCTTTGAGGTTTCTTAAAAGACATTGTCTAGGCTTGGTAACCTAATAATGACAATACCATTCACTGGTTGTAACTAAACTGAACAAGCTGGCTCTTGATGAGACCCCTTGTCTTCTGATCAATGAGATCATCGGCTACTACCCTATTTTGATATGTGGTATTGGTAATAGCAGTTTAATTATTTCCCTATGACCATGGTAAATAGGCTCACAATGAGACTTTTTATCTTCTAAGTTTTGCGTATTTTAGAATTACACTTTGAAAAAGGAAAATTTTATCAGATGAGGTGAATCATTGGCTCTTTTGAGAGTTTTGGATGATAATGATAGAATTTTAAGATACTAATTTGCAGAAAGTCCTTACTAGGTTAAAGATTCTTTTCTTGACTGATAACAAAACATTCATACTCTAAAAAGATAAGGGTTTTTTCATATGATAATTGTTTTTAGCAAGATCAAGTTTTTCACAAAAAATGAGGTTTGCTTTGGTACTCAAATGTTCTAATTATTCCTTTTAACTTTTACTTATAGAAGCGAAAAATAAAAAATATTATCAAAGATTTCATTTTGAAAAACCAAAAGTAATTACTACTTAAACTTTATTTTCCTAGGAATTTGAAAGGTGATATGATACAAAATTGGAAGAGGCTATCTTCTAAGAAAACCATTTTTTCAAGTTGCCCATTAACGGTAAAAGAACCCTTTTTACCTGATAAGTATTGTAAAAGAAACGTTGATTGTCCAATTTTCTCAATAATTTGAAAAGGGCCAAACCACAGGCTTTGAAATTTGGTATGTTTACCCTTTTCTTCGTGTGCTTTGTTCCATTTCAAAACCAAATCCCCTACTACAAAAGTTTTTTGACTGGCAGAGGTTGCATCAAAAGAGGCTTTGACTAATCGTTGATGATGGAAGTGGGTTTCTTTGGCCTTTTCTCGTTTTTCTTCAAGCTTAAGAATTTGAAACTGTCTAGCTTGGAGAGAAGAAGAAGGGTTTTCATCGATGAATTGCACTAGAGCAAGAGATGGGATTTTTATGTTTGTGGGAATAACAACTTCTTTTCCATAAACCAAAGCAAAAGGGGAAGAACCAATAGATGCTTTTTGTGTAATTCTGTCTGCCCATAGAGCAAATGTGAATGCTTTGTGCCAATTCTTATGAATTGGTCATTAGTCCTTTTGCTAATTCTGATGAGGTTTTTGTTTGTTGATTCTAATAATCCATTACCTTTTGGATAATAGTTGGTTGAATATTTTAGTTTAAAACCTCTCTTTAAAGCAAATTCTACCATTGCATTTCCAGAAAAGTAAGATGCATTGTCAAACATTAAAATTGAGGGTAAGTCGAACCTGGTAATAATGTTCTGATCAATGAAGTCCGTAATGTTTTCTATATTGGATATCCTTAAAGGGATAGCTTCTACCCATTTTGTAAAATAATTAGTAGTTGTAAGGATGAATCTATGTAGTTTGGAAGAGTTAGGAACAATCTCACCAATTATGTCTAATCCCCATTGTTCAAACGGTTGTTGGATGTTCAGTGGTTGCAAAGGGAATGTTGACTTCCTTTCTCTTCTAGCTGTAGTTTGACAAGTTTGACACCTTTCATATTCATGTGCATCCTTAAATATTGTTGGCAAATAATATCCTGCATGTAGGATTTTGTGAGCTGTTGTATTTCCTTCGAAATGTCCTCCAACTGGTCCATCATGTAGTTCCTGCATGACCTTTTCAGCTTCAGGTTTCTCCAAGCATCTTATTAATACTGAATCACAATTTTTCCTAAACAATACATCATCAACTAATTGATATTGATTTGATTTCAACCTTAAAGCTTTCTTTGTTTTGTAATTAAGGTGCATAGGAGCATATCCGTTCTTTAAGTAAAATTTCAAATCATCATATTATGATTGTGTACCATTGAGGATTACCTCTGATATTTGCACTTCATTACCTTGATCTTCTTCTGGTGATAATTGGGGAGCTCCTATTAACATCCTACAAAAACCTTGACCCCTAACAATTTTAGCTGGCCAGATTTCCACATCATATTCTTGAAGTGCAGTAAGCCAATTGGCTCTTTTCTCCCCTACTTCTATTTGGATTAATAATTGCCTTACTGTGGGGTAGGGTACTATTATCTTTGTATGGGATTTAAGAAGAAAAGGTCTGAAATGTTTCAAGGTTTTAAAAACAACAAATGCTTGTTTCTCGACCATTGAATATTTTGACTTGGCACCTTGTAAGTTAGAACTGAAAAAGGAGATAGGTGCTTCGATATTTTCATCATTTAGTTGCATTAGAACTGCTGCATAAGATGTATCGGATGAAAAATTATATAATACAAAAGGTTTGAGAAAGTTAGGAGTTGTCAGTGAAGGAGCATTAGTAATGGCTTTTTAAATCAACTCGAACAACTCCCTTTCATGTTTGCCCCATTTGAAAACTACGTTTTTCGTATCATTGTTTGAAGGGGTAAGACAATCTGTGAAAAGTCTAGGACAAATCTTTTTACAAAATTAATTTGGCCTATGAATGATTGCATGGTATTTTTGTTATGTGGGAGAGGAATATTTTCGATCTCTTGGACTCTATCAGGATCAACGTAAATTCCTTTTTTGGATACTATAAACCCAAGGAGTTTTCTTTCTGGTAAAGCAAAATAAGATTTTTTGGGGTTTAAGGAAATGCCATATTTTCTGCATCTTTCAAAAAAATGCTTCAGGTCACTTAAATGATTGTTCCTATCCTTAGAAAAGGCTGTGATGTCATCTAAGTAAATGACAACTGATTTATTAATCATACCTTTAAAAGCAATATCCGTAGCACGTTGAAATGTAGCACCTGCGTTAATGAGTCCAAAGGACATCTTTTGATAGGCGTATGTTCCCCACTTGGTTCTGAACGTTGTCTTAGTCTGTCATCTGGATACACAAGAATTTGATTATATCCCGCGAATCCATCTAGAAAAGACATTAATTTGAAACCTGCACCTAATTGCAATATATGTTCCATGGTAGGCAAAGGAAAGTTGTCTTTTTGACAAGCTTTATTCAAGTTCCTAAAATCGATACAAATCCTAATATCACCGTTCTTTTTCCTAACACGCACCATATTTGATACCCATTTAGAGTGTCTAACACAGAATATTACTTTGGCTTTCAGAAGCTTGTTTAATTCGGATTTGATTTGGATTTCAAGGTTTGAGTGAATTTTGTGAAGCTTCTGTTGAACTGGATTTTCGTCCCAAGTCAAAGGTATGGTATGTTGAATTACAGAGTTATGATAGGTTTTGAGATCTGAGTAATCCCATGCAAAGACACCTTTGTATGTTTTTAACAACCTAATGAATGATATCCTTTCTTTTGATGATAGGTCAAGACCTAGTTTGATATTTTGAGGTTTTTCAGTTGACCCTAAGTTTACTACTTCAAGTCTCAAAGTAGAACTTTGAGTTTTGGAGTTAGTAACTTTCTTGAATCTATCCTTTAGATCATAGATATCTTCCATCTTAACTACAGGCTTCAGGATTGGGTTTAGATTCTGATCATTTTTAATTTGGAGAACATGCTCTTGTTCGTCTATGATTTGTTCCTTAGAAGACCCCTCTGATGTAAGGAAATTAACTATATCCGCATCATTATTGAATACTCTCCAATTTGTTACATTATCGAGAATAGATGGCCTAAAGATGAACTCTACTGAAAACATGTCTGGATTGAACTCTTCTACATGGATAAGCTTGGATGCCACATTAGCAAGTAAGCCAGCACTTGCGTTTTGCAGTCTAGGAACTGAAGAAATGTTAAAAGCAGAGAAGTGAGAAGTCAAATTCTGGGCTAATGATTCATAATGTTTAAGGTGCCCAAAGACACAATGAATTGTATTTCTTACCTGCTTCACAATTATTTCAGAATCACCATAGACTTGTAGATATTTGACATTAAGGCCAATGGCTTTATACAGACCTTGGATCAATGCTTCATATTCAACGACATTATTGGTGCACTGAAATTCAAGTCTACAGGCTAACATGGTTTTCTTTCCTTGTAGATTGATCAAAATGCATCTTGTGCTTGCACCGTCTTCAGATTTGGAACCGTCAAAATAGAGAGTCCAGAACAAAGAATTATTTGAAATTTTATCTACTAAATTAACACACTTGGAAGCATCTGTTTGTAAATAATTCTCTATTTAAGACACTACGACATTATCTGGGAAGGGATACCTCTGAGCATTAAATGATCCTAAAAATGACTCAGTCGAGTAATTTCCAATGATGTTATTGGTGAATGCAACAGGTTCATTACTTCCCTAAAGGTTAGTGAATATATATTTCATGAACTTTTCTCGGTCTACTCCGATTTGGTTTGGTTTACCATTATTGGGCAACCATATATGATACCAACTAGTTGTGAAGTAACCATGCAAAATTCAAACCAATCCCTACTTAAGATTAAACATAAAATTCAGGGATATCAACCACTAAAATATCAATTATTTGGGAAACTTTTGGATTAGAGGAAATCCTGATTGATATTGATGCTATTTGTTCGAGTACCTAATTGAACTATGTGTACCACATATTTTTGAGGTGTAATATTCAATTTGGTGCACATGGATCTTGGCATAATATTTGAAGAGGCTCCTGAATCAACAAGACAATTATGAACATTCCTGTTGAAAATTTTGTAAGTGAGCAGATATGGAGGAATACAATAAATAGATCTATCAATGATTAGGACTAAATATGAAGGAAATACTTTGTTGGAAGATGATGGAGGCTTTCCCATATCGTAGGCAGCTTGAGTAACTACAACAAATGGCAAAGGGGATACAAGAATTGCTTTTAATTTATTAAGAAATTTTTCTGTTGTTGCTTGAGTTTAGTGAGTTGATGCAAAGAAATGTTTGCTCTAGTCTTTTTCATATCTTCTACTATGTTGTATTCCACTGTATCTGAAACTACCAATGTTTTGGAAGCATTTGGAGAATATAGTGGAATAGGGTCCGTTTGACTAGTCTTAGACTTTTTTGTTACTATTTTCTCCTTTACAGGAGTACCAGTTTTTTGTTTCTGATTTGTGATAGACGTGTGAGGAGATTTTTTGCTCCTCGTAGTTACTGGCATAGCTTTTGCCTCTTCTTCATTTGGGAGGATGAAATCCCACATTCCATTTAATTCAACTTCTTCTTCCGTTTCGACTTCCTCTTTGGCTGGTGAGTCTTCTTCTGCTTCTTGATCAGATGCAACATTTGAAATGGTGTTTGAGGGTTGTGATGTAGAAGAAGGATTCCTTTCAAACAAGCGAAAAGGTTTCTTGGGAGTAGAGGATTTTGCGACCTGTTTCTTAATTTCAATCATTTCATTAGACATTGTTTTTAATACTTTCTGCAAGCCTTCAAGATCGAAAGGGTCCTTTGAAACTTTCTTTTTAGAATCATCCTTAAATGTTACTTTCTTTGACTTCCTCTCGTCTGTTTGTGATCTCTTTTCTAAAGCTATAATCCTTCTTTCTATAGATAGGGCTTCTTTCATGTTTTCTACAAGGGTAGCCTTATTGGCTCTATCTAGGAAAATTGCAATATTAGAGGGAAGAGACGATATGTACCATTTTATTTGTACATCTACAATAGGTTCTGAGGCAGCTAGGATTTTATTTAGCAACTTGTTAAATCTAGAGTTGAAGTCTTTGATCCTTTCATCTAAGTTAGCTTTTAAATTAGAAATATCATTGATTAAAGATGTTATGGTCCTATCATCACCAAATTTGGCAAGAAATACTTCTTGAAAAGTATCCCAGTTCCTAATTGATCCTGTTGGAAGGGAAAAATACCAAGATCTAGTAGATCCTTAGAAGGTATAAGGGAATAGTCTGATTGCAACATCTTCATGTGCAACTCCATTAAGATTCATGGCCAGCATGAAGTTATTTAGATGTTCTTCGGCTGGAAGACCGTCGTCGGGATTGTACATGGGTAGCCACTTTTCTGGGTTTGCTGGGAGTGCATTTGCATTTGTAACCAGGACAACACCAGGGTTTGTCCAAGGTTGAGCGGGTTGATTGGCCATAACTTGAGATGGAGACTGAGAAGATGGGAAGGTCTATCCAGAAGTAGGTATAGATGGCAAAAAACTTACTATTGGGTCAGTACTAATTAAAGAAGTGGATAGTTGAGGAGTTGTGGATTGAGTAGAAGTGAATGGGGAAGTGAATGGATGGAAAGGTGATGTGATCTCTTTGGTATCCGATTCAAATCTTTGTGAGGTAACTTTCCTATGTCATGGAGGGATGGGGAACTCAAAAGGGGTTACTCCAAGCCTTTCACTTTGCAATCTAGTTAATACACCAATTTGTTGTAATAAGGAGGTAAGACTTTCATCAGAAACTTCGAGCCTCTGTGGCTTCTTAGCAGAAATGGAAATCTGTTCTAATTTATGTATCAAAGAATGAAATTTGGGAGACTCAGGAGTGTAATCTGGGGAAATTGATTGTGTTACTACTTCAGGAGATGAGGAGATGTTTCTATTACTTTAGATTTTAGATCAGGAGATTTTGAACGAGATTTAGAAGGTGTAGAAGTTGCGGAGGGGTTTTGACTCTTATGCATGTTTTTCGATTGATCTTTAGGTTTATATGCCATTCATAGTTGGATTTATCTCCTTCTAGTGCCAAAATGTTAGGGCCTAGAAAATCGTTGCGACAACATGGGGGATAACCACTTGGTCCGGACCTTAAGACAACTCCTTTTCCATTTAAAGTGGTGGCTCCGACCGGGGATAATGGGACTAGTTTCTTAGTGTGGGTTTTAATATGAGAATGGGTGGTTCATGAGTGTTTGCAAATAGAATAACGATAATCTAAACGACCTATTCTATCATGCAAATATTCTAACCAACTTATTCTAATATAAACCCAGGTATTTCTGTGTGGTATGTGATCTACATAGATATTGCTTAACATGTGATAATAAAGATTAATCGCACATAAACAGAGGTGATAACATATAAGATGATTTCTTTGACTAAATAGTTAGTCAAAGAAATTTATAAAATATATCGCATATATGATGAATTAGATATATGAAAATTAACAATTTCAGCTAGGCATCATACAATATCGCAAATAACGCTTAACAGAAATCTCACACAATTCATGAAAGTAAAGTGTTGTCACTCATTAAACGAAAATATAAACAATCATACAAGATAATAGTACCATATGTGTGAAGTTCTGCTCATTTAACGAATGACATGGATCAACTCCTTTCTTCAAATCAAATTATCTCTCAAGAACACAATAGTGCATCAACAAAGGAAAATAATGTGATATCTAAAAGAAATGATCATGTTCCATAATTCCATCAAAGCATTCACAAACTTACAAAAGTGCATTCTTTGCAAATGTTTTTGGTAAAATTATGGACCCTTCTCTAAATGCATGAGAAGGGTATAAATACTATTATAACTAATGTGAAAAAATATATTATACAAAAATTGAGGAGGTTTCAAACAACCTTCCTCCTAACTATTTAACTAACTCTAAAAATAAAAAGTGGCCTGATGAGAAGAACTAAGATGATGACTTGCTGTCTGCCAGCTTGTCCTTCAAATCACAAATATCTGTCATTGGTTTGAGTTGAGGAGGTGCACCAAGATGTGTCCTGAGGTGTCCTGCGAAAATCGCTTCGGTGAGAGGTGGCAACATCCGCTGAGTCGAATGAAGTGAAAAATTGAGGGTCATGATCTGGTTGTGCGGTTTTAAGAGGTATTGGCAATGCGACTCCCAGTTGGTCTTGTTCAATTTTGCAATTGCCTCCCTTTGAGTCTTTGCCTTTTCATGCCAGCTTTTATGCAAAGCACTCAAATCAGGCATTTCTTTTAACTGCCTTCCTTTAGTAGGTTGGTGACAAACAAAGTGTGGTTCACTGCCTTGATTATATTCTTCGATACCCCGACTGCCCTTTCCATTGCTAGCTCAGCTTACTTGATTCTCGCATCCCAATATGTGAAAAGAATGTCTTTGTGAGTCTCCTCAATTTCAGGCAGATTGGCCTTCCTTTTGTCTTTTGTTTCCTACCATTCGATGAACTCTGAGATTCTGGTGTTCAAATCAGTAAACTTGGTTCTCTAGTCGATCACCTTATCTGTTAGCTGATCACTAGTGATAAGATAAGGAGTAATGCGTTACATCTTTTGGCAGAAATGCTCCTGCTATTTCATTAGGAGGGAATTTAGTTCCAGAGCCTCTTTAACGAACTCCTTAGTAGTGGGACCATCTTTATATCTTTCCATGGCTTGCTGCAATTCCTGGAGTTGCATGTTTTTAGATGACATATCAACGTCATGGCTTATTTTGAGGACCTCTATGCTTTGCTGCAATTGGGAGAGCTACTCGGTTTCTTGCTTGTCCACATTTGCTTTCTCTGTTTTGAGCTGCTGCTCGAGCTATGAGATTCTCCCCTCCTTTTCTCTCAAAAAATTAGAGACTTCAGTGGCTTTGTCCATAGCATCCATTGTATATTCTCTTGCGAAATGTGACAATATAGTCAAGTTCTGAGCTGGGTTCAAAGGAATGTCCCTCCAAACTATGTCCATGGGTTCGTTTCCAAGTGGGAGCTTGGGTGTTTCTACCCTTTTCGTTTTCTCTATCTTCTTACTACTGCCTTGTGGAGAGGGCTGTAAAACACATAAAGTGGAGGGATTTCGGTCACTTTCAAAATGATCTCTGATGTGGGCAGAGTAGGGATAATCTTAGTCTGTTGGGATGTTATCGCCTGCTCATCCATAAGTTTGGACTGCTCATCCATGGGCTTGGACTCTGTATTCTCCTGAATATGTATATGAGTTTGACACTCCATTGTCTCTTTGGATTTGTCCTTTTGGGAGTGTCTTGCAGTTTCCGATTAAACTGATCCCACTCCTGCTCCAAACTGCTGCCTTTGACCTCTGAACTGATTTCTTCAGGTGGGGTGCTCAAAACCTGTTCCTTAGCTGACTTCCTAATGGACTCTATTGTATTATCTGTCTCTTGGGCCTTCCTTGTAAGTATTTACCTAAGACGCTGTGCGAGAACTAGGTCATTTACTATTAACAATCACACTTGGTGTGGGCTTATCTTCGATATTTAATAAGTGCAGTGGGATTACTGCGAGCCTTTTAAATCTGAATTCCTGAAATCTTTCAAAATTTACGGGACTCAAGTTCGCTTTAGCCCATTCAATTGCTTGTTTGAAGGACTTGGCTAACTATAACAGGTCTTCAAAATCATTATCCTCATGGTTGTATGGCTTGAGCTTTACCATATTAGTGATGTTATTTTCTACCTTATCTGGATCGAGTTTCATTTTTGGAAATGTATGAAGCCTGAGGGCTTCCATGTTTTCTGACTCTTTAATGGCATGATTAAAATTTGCTAAAGCAAAAGAACCGCACTTGACAGGAAAAGAGTGCCATATTAACTTCTTCTTTTCTTTGAGTAGTTTAGTTAGGTATTTTCCTATGGTCTGGTAAGCGATTTCCCTTGCTAACAATTTATCAGAAACATATAAAGGAAGGACATGTGGGTCAGATGTGCTACCAAAAACCCTAATGTAGGTGAACCATTCTTTAATAAAATATTTGCCGATAGCTAGAAGGTCTATTGCGGCTTCTCATGAAAACCTAGGGGCTTTCTTATTGAAAATCATTTGATGCAGGGTCAAAATAGCAGAATGGCATATCTTATAGAAATCAGGTATATAATGGGATTCCCATATTTTCTTATGACTGAGATGGATGGGGTAGGGATCCTGTAATGTCCATTTCCAACCCATGGTCGAAAATGCAGTGCAGAAACATATGACATCCATAATGTAGGCACAAAAATAGAAGGGGGGAAGGTTCTCTTGAGAGGAGGCTCTCTTCTGTTGATACTCAGTAATGATGGTGGCTAGGTTGTCAGATAGGATGGTGGCCCAATTCATGATGTGGGAGTTAACGCATGCATCAATCAGAGAAATCCATTCTATGGAAAACTTAGAATTATTGGGCAACCCATATAGTCTACATAACATAGTAGCTGAATAGTTATCAACGTTTGCCAAAGAGGCTATACTATACATACCTGATTTGTCAAATTTCAATTTTTTGTCTAATACTCTCCAGCCCTGAATTAGCTTGAAGGGGTCTAGGTTCTTATTTGTGAAGTTGGCCATATATGTCTTATTATATATATCATGAGGCTTAGGTATATGATACATTTTCTTCATGTTCTCTGCTCTGAACGATCCCATTAGTTCATTTCTTGAATTCTTGAATTTCCTATCTTCAATGGTGAGGTTTTCGACCACCCATCTAATCATATCCATGTATGGGAGGATTTTAGCCTTCGATCCTATCCTATGCAGGAAAGAACATGAAACGTCCTTGAATTTAAGCCCTGAAGGTCTTGTTGAGTCAGTGATTGCTCTTGTAACAGTAATCTTGGGACACTCGTCCTCAAGCCTATTGTGAATGACCTCCCAAGTTGCTGCTACTCCATCAGAGCTGAAGACTATATCAGAGAATATGGGAGCCATCTCTGTAAACTCTGATTTTGCAATGCTCTACTTCTTCTATTTCTGCATCCCTTCCTCAACGACATGTCTTTTTTAGCTTGCCTGAAATGGACAAGATATATCATCACAAACAATACTGGGCAATTAAGATTGAAAGCATTTCTGAAATGACCTTGGATCGTGAGAAAGGTTTAATGAGATACTCAATGTTAACTACCCATAGCTTGGAAAATGATTAACTCTCCTCGGGCTGTGAAATATTTATTATCCTGTCAATTCGTTCATTTTTTTATTTAAAACACAATTATTTCACATGCTTACCGCTCTTATTCACATATCATAATCTTCAAATGGATATAATATAGCGTTGTGCTTACTATAAGGCGAAATGCGATTGCGATTGTTGCAATATCGCATTTTGAAAATCATTAATGGGCGTTGTAATGGCATAACTTAATTACTTGCGAAGTTTGCGAAGTGTGATTTGCGAAATGACAAGGTGCTTATAATCGAGATATCACAGCGGGAGGTTTGATTGCGCACCGCAGGTTTTTAAAGGTGTTTTATGATAGTGACATGGAAAAGTGCGATTTGCGATTTGCGATAAGGATTTTATCCTTGGGTTGTTTTGCAATATTTTTCAAGGCAATTTCTTAGAGTTAGGTTTTATTATGCTAAAAACTAATTTTTTAAAAAAAGCGTACCCATTTATATCTCTAACCTAGCTATTATTATCCATAAATGGGGGGGTTGTTACATGGTACAACAAGAGGTAAGATTAAGCTAACTTGATTAGGGTCACCTTACCTATTGTTGTTAATAATTGCCCTCCCCACAAAAGAATGCACCTTTTTTTTTTACAGGACCTCCTCCCAATCTTCAGAGTTGGTCGCTCTAGAGAGATAGTAATGCCCAAGTACTTGAAGGCTCTCCCATTTGAAATGACAAAAAATTTAAAATATTACAATCTTGCCAAGAGTTGATTCATCACTATTCCATCCATATATTTGACATTTTCTTTTATTAATTAAACCTCCTGAGAGGAGGAGATATGTGATCTGAAAATGGGGCAGCTAGGCTTCTTGTCTAACTTACAAGAACCCTTCCCACTTCCAAAGCTTAAATATTCCCAAGTATTTATGATTAACCAATGCAGAATTAACTATGTGCTTGACAATATAAGTATATGCTTATGTCTATTTTAGAACTGTTTATGTGCTTTAAGTTAATGTGCTTCAGTTGGTATATAAATACATATAACAGTAAATAATGCAGCAGTAAAACAAACACATAAGACATAAATTTAATTAGGAGTTCACCCAAAACCCTTGGGCTACGTCTCTGTGAGCTCTAGTCAACTCAAATAGGCTCTCTGGGATTAAGGAAAGGTCATTTTTACAAGCTCTTGGCTCAACTCCACTATTTTACATAGAAACAATGGGTTTAGACACCATTTTATACTTGCCTCTTGAAGCTCTCGGCTTTCTGGCTCTTGGCTCTGGCTTTGGCTCTTCAACTCTGGCTTCTTTGGCTCTCTACTTCTGCCTTCTACATTAGCTTGCTCTCCATCGATCTCTCTGCCTCCTTTGAGGTACTTTTCCGGCTTTTCGGCTTCCCCAGCTATTTCCCTGCGTTCAATCATCCCCCTGCAGCTTTGTGGCTTCTCTGCATTGTCTGTTCGATTGGCCATTTGGCTCTGTGGCTTTCAAACGCCTCATCGTCTACCAAAAATGCCTGCTTGTAGCTTGGAATGATGATTAGGAGCTGTTACAAGGTTCGAGGCCATTTTCCAAGCAATAAGCTGAAAATAGACAAAATCCATTACACAGAGATTTATGGAAAATACATTGTCAGACGTGATATCCAGACGTGAAATTCCATTCAATCGCCCCTAAATCCCTATCGGGTCCACCATTAGGTAGTATATCGCATCGCGTAGGCATATTGGGTAAAATCCCAATTACACAAGAAATCATTGAAAAACCTGTCAAAATCCTTTTTATCGGATTTCAAATATTATCACATCCACCCTATAAACACATCGGGTCTGCCTTGGGTTGCTTTCACAATTCCACTGTTGATCTGAGTGATCTCTGATCCAATGGTCAACATGCGATTTTGAGCGGCTTAATGGTAGGGAGGTTACTTGCCCGAAAAGTCGGTTTTCCTCCCTCCTTTGCCAAGCCATGCGTCATTCATTGTATGGGACTGGGCAGAGCCAGCCCAATACCATTTACCGCTCGAGGCCCGCCCGGAATCCCGCTTACGAAACTCAAAATTTTATGAATCACGCCTTTAATTCCCCTTAAGGTCTGGCTTTTATCTCATTCCTTTGTATTTTGGTTTTTACACCAAAATGCGCTTTTACACAGGAAAGTCCCTTTATGGTGGAACTCAAATGTTATCAAACCGTGCCTATAGAGTCCATCGGGTTCGATGTTATCTTCCCTTGTACATCATTGTGATATGACATTGCGATGCGGTATGTCGCAATCGCAAGTCGCATTAGCCCGGGGGTCCATCCTTTGCCTCGTGGTATCGCCAACGTCGATCCGCCGATATTGATGATCGCAATATCGCATTGCCCGGGGTTCTGTCATCACACACAGGCCTATCTCTGACCCGATATACCAGAGATCGACAATCGGGGGTTTCTCCCCTTCCCGCTTAAGTCCACCTCTTTGACCCTTCTCCGATGCAATTTCCCTTTATAAGGGTTTTTTTCCATTTTTAGGGGATTTTGCCTCTTTTTCTAAAGAACAAAGGGCATCTTATTTATGCGATAACTTTTGCATCCTAAGTCCGTTTTAGCCCATTCAACTTGCAATAGATTCAGAATGAAAAGTTCTCTGCCATGGGGCTATTTCTGGGAACTTCCTTAGACTTTCATTTTCCTTTGTAAGGAACACTTAGACTTAGGAGTCTATCCAAAATCCATTTTGGATCACGCCTTCCCACTAAAAGAACTTTTGGTCTCCAAAAGACTGACATACTGATCTGAGAGTAACAACATCCTCTTCTTTCAACCTCCACACACTTGCCTTGCATAGTGCCCCTGAACCAAAGTCTCTGACCACTTCTCTTCCTGGATGGGCTGGTCTTCCTAGGAAGAACTGTCTTCCTCCTTGCCTTCCTGCAGAACTTCTACTGAAATGGTCATAGAAGATAGTTTGAACTTCTCTGCCTTGATCATTGATCCAAGGTGGCTCAAACAAATGTGAAGTTCACTTGCTTCACAAAAAATTTCATTTGTACCCGTTTGATAAGCTGTCAACAACTGTTAACAACAACAAAAATATAGACAACAACTGGATGGCTTAACCTCTTGCTTCAACAAAAGAAACAGATTTTCACATTTAGTGAACACCTCCATGTTTTACATCTGCATACAAATGATGAACTAGATTTCAAGTCCACAAAACATGCCTTTAAACAAATGACCCTTCAAGTCAAGCACGTAGAAAAAGACAATTAAGACTCTTTTTCAAAAGATGAAATACTTCATCATTACATGCATGTCAAAGCAATCAACCCTGCAAGTTAATTACACATACATGTTCAAATATAAGGACAACATCAACATCTATGTGTTCATGCACAACATTCTCAATCATGCATTTCATCCTTCAAATTTCGCTTAAGCACACTGTACTTTCGAAGCTAAAATGAAATATAATGTTGCAGCAACAAAGTGAGTCTCCTGCTCAACTTCTCCATTCACCTACCTGGTAAAATCACGCAACTTTCATTCCATTAACAAAGAAATGCAAATAGATTCATCAATAGACATGCAATCTTAATCTGATAAGAACTCTAACTGTTTCTTACCAATCCCTTTCAAAGGTACTACCTTTGTCTGCATATCAACATCAACATGTGAATCATCCTGAAACACATCAATCACAGAATCTTCCTTTCCATTTTTGCTATCTTCTTTTTCCACTTTCTTCAGCTTTTGTGGAAGCATTGTTGGATTCAGTGTCCAACATTTTGTAGCAAGCTGTCCTTGCTTATGGCAGTAAGAGCATTGCATGTGCATCCTCTTGACAACTTGATTTGCCTTGTCCAGTGGACCCTTGGCTTCTTGCTTCTTGTCCTTCAAAAGTTTCCTGTATGTGTCCATTTTCTTCCAACATCTAGAAACATTATGGTTATCCAAACCACAAAAGGAATAAGCAATTATTTTCCCATCTCTATGTGTAAATTTATCATGCTTTACAAAATCAAAAGGAAGATGATTAGAACTATATTTATACCTTTCTCTTTCACCTTTATTGCCTTCATGAGGAGGTGAAGTATATAAATAAGTGGCTCCCTTTGGAGCACCATCAATCTCTTCAAGGCTGTTAGAGTCTCCCCAACTCTGTGGTTCAAGTGTGTGCTTCTGAACACCTAAATCTTTCAAATGATGTTTCAAGCTATTGCATTCCTCTTGAACACAATCTTCACACTCTGCAATGCAACTCCTTATTGGAGATGTTTTGATGGTCTTCATGGCAGCGTTGGAACTTTGTCCATAAGCTTGTCCATAGCCAAGACCCAAATTCTTTGGCATTTCCTCAATCATTATTGGCTCAACAATACCTTGTGCATGTCTACCCAAGCCTTTTCCTTCATAGCCTATCTTGGACATTATCTTGGAACCTATGCCTTTGGTATGTTTTTCAAAAGAAACAATATAAGTATTCTTAGAGGAAATTGAAGACAAACTGGAATTATTTACCTCTTCTTCAAGCTGATACTTGACCAAGGCTTCTTGTGCAGCAAAGAGTTGTGTCCAACTCATGCATCCTTTCCAGGTTGATATTTTCAATATGAAGTTGCCTCTCCATTTCCTGCAATTTGTCAGAAAGAAATTGTTTCTCTTCCTCCACAGAATTCAACTGCTCTCTAAGTATGCTGTTGTTCCTTCCATCCTCATACATTTCTCTCACCATATCCATAATGGCGGCCAAATATTCCTTCATGTCCTCATCAAAGACTCTTGTGAAGAAAGAAGAATTTGAGGACTCACTTGTAGGAGTTGTCATTATACCAATGAACAAAAGAACTTCTAACAAGATTAATAAAGAGCTTATTCAACAACCTTCTGCAACAAACCTCTTGTGCTTCAAGGATTGCCTTGAGGTCCTTTGGGATAGAAGAATGCCTTCAGCCCTTCTTCCTTCTTGTCCTTCCTGGACTGAGCTATCAATAGCTTTCCCTTCAACTCTGCAAACTCAAACAAGAGTCAATCTGCAAACAAGCATACAATCAACCTCTGACTATTTAAGCACCTTTCAGATAAGCAATATTTGCTCTGTCAATTAAGCATTATGATATAACCTTCTTTGAAGGTGGGGGTTAATCAATCTCAATCTCCGATACGACCTGATTTGAAAATGGGGCACTTAGGCTTTTTGTCTAACTTACAAGAACCTCTCCCACTTCCAAAGCTTAAATATTCCCAAGTCTTTATGATTAACCAATGTGGAATTAACTGTGTTCTTGATAATATAGGTGTATGCTTATGTCTGTTTTAGAATTGTTTATGTGCTTTGTTAATGTGATTCAGCTGGTATATAAATACATATGACAGTAAATAATGCAGAAATAAAACAAAACATAAGGCAGAAATTTAATTAGGAGTTCACCCAAAACTCTTGGGCTACGTCTCTGTGAGCTTTAGTTAACTCAACTAGGCTCTTTGGGATTATGGCAAGGTCCTTTTTACAAGCTCTTGGATGAAATCCACTATTTTACATAGAAACAATGGGTTTAGACACCATTTTATCCCTGACTCTTGAAGCTATTGGCTTTCTGGCTCTCGGCTCTGGTTCTGGCTCTTGGCTTTGGCTCTTGGCTCTGGCTCTTCAGCTTTGGCTCTTTGCTCTGGCTCTGGCTCTTCGGCTTTGGCTCTGGCTTTGGCTCTTTAGCTCTCGCTTCTTTGGCTCTCTGCTTTTGCCTTTTGCATTAGCTTGCTCTCCATTGAGCTCTTTGCCTCCTTTGAGGTACTTTTCCAGCTTTTTGGCTTCCTCAGCTGTTTCCCTATGTTCAATCATCCCCCTGCGGCTCTGTGGCTTCTCTGTGCTGTTTGTTTGACTGGCCATCTATCTTTGTGGCTTTCAAACGCCTCATTGTCTACTAAAAACACCCGCTTGTAGCGTGGAATGATGATTAGGAGCTGTTACAAGGGATCATGGCTGTTTTCTAGGCAATAAGTCGAAAATAGACAAAATCCATTACACAGAGATTTATGGAAAATACATTGTCGAACGTGATATCCGGGCGTGAAATTCCATTCAAGCACCCTTAAATCCCTATCGGGTCCGCCATTAGGTAGCATATCACATCGCGTAGGCATATTGGGTAAAATCCCAATTACACAAGAAATCATTGAAAAACCCATTAAAATCCTTTTTATCGGATTTCAAATATTATCGCATCCACCCTATAAACACATTGGGTCCACCTTTGTTTGCTTTCATGGTCCCACCATCGATCTAGGTGATCTCCGATCCAATGGTCAACGTGTGATTTTAGGCAGCTTAATGGTAGGGAGGTTACCCGCCCGAAAGGGTGGTTTTCCTCTCTCCTCCGCCAAGCCACGTGTCGTTAATTATATGGGATCGGGCGGAGCCGGTCCAATACCATTTACCACTCGAGGCTCGCCTCAAATCCCACTTACGGAACTCAAAATTTTATGAATCGCGCCTTTAATTTCCCTTTAGGTCCAACTTTTATCGCTTTCCTTTGTATTTTGGTTTTTACACCGAAACACGCTTTTACACAGGAAAGTCCCTTTATGGCGGAACTCAAATGTTATTAAACCATGCCTATAGTGTCCATCGGTTTTGGTGTTATAGCCCCTTGTACATCGTTACAATGCGAAGTTATCGCAATCGCAAGTTGCATTGGCTTGGGGGTCCGTCCTTTGCCTCGTGGCATCGCTGACGACGATCCGCCGATATTAGCAATCGCAATATCGCACTGCCCGGGGTCTCGCCATCGCACATAGGCATATCTCCGACCCGATGTATAGGAGATCGACAATCGGGGGTTTCTCCCCTTTTCGCTTAAGTCCGCCTCTTTGACTCTTCTCTGATGCGATTTCCCTTTATAAGGGTTTTTTGCCATTTTTAGGGGATTTTGCCTCTTTTTCTAAAGAGCAAAGGGCATCTTCTTTATGTGATAACTTCTGCATCCTAAATCTGTTTTAGTCCATTCAAATTGCAGTAGATTCAAAATGAAAAGATCTCTGCCATGGGGCTATTTCTAGGAACTTCCTTGGACTTTAATTTTCCTCTGTGAGGAACACTTAGACTTAGGAGTCTATCAAAAATCCATTTTGGATCAATATAAGTCCAAAATATTTCAAAATATTATAGCAATAATCCTAGATGGACCTCCCATTAGGACGGTGTCATCAACAAATTTAGAGCGATTTACTTGTTTAACATTACATGCTATATTAAGGCCCATCAACTTACCCTCTTGCCTGGTTAACTCTAATTTTCGGCTTAAGCTTTCTGCCATAATGATAAATAATATGGGGGATAATAGGAACCCCTCCTGAAAGGCCCCTATAAGCATAGAAGAAGGCTTATGAAGATCCACTTATCATAAAGGTAATCTTATGCATGCTTTAACCCATCTAAAAAAATCTTATATAAAACCTATATTTTCTAACATTAAGTAAAGGAAAGAATGCTTAACTCGATCAAAGGCATTTTCCATATGTTATTTTATGACCATACCTCTTTCACCTGCTTCTTTGCTTGAGTGGACTGCTTCTTGGATGAGAATGATGTTTTCCATAATTTGATGTTGTTGCATGAAGCCTCCCTGGTTCTCCGATATGAAATTTGGAAGCAATTTCCTCAACCGGTTAGTTATGATCTTTGTCAAGATCTTGTAGGTTGAATTTCATAGGGAGATAAGTCGAAATCTAGTGAAATTTATAGGATTTGAATATTTTGGGATATTATTATCAGATCATTCTTTATTAAATGCAAAATTTATCTGAAAATGTTGATGGAGAATCTATCTGGCGCCAAAACCTTAGTAGGGTTCATGCTCCAAATAGTTCCAAATCCTTAGATTCTCCAATTTTGCTGACCAAGGAAGTATTAAAATAATTTGAGACCATCGATGGAACACATTTTAGAAATTTTTGGGCCAAGTCCTTATCAACCTCTTGCTCTTTCATATATAGGGATATGTAGTGGTGGAAGGCTTCTTCTTTTATTTCCTCAAATGAGGATATTTTCGGACCTCCTTGAAGAGCTATCTCTTTCACCTTGCTTCATAGCTTCCTTGTGTTGAAGAAAGTGTAACTAGGTTTGATCTTCATAAATGTAATTTTGATCTTTGTACTTGTAAAAGAAAAAAAATTGTTATTTTTGTAATTATAAAGAATAGGTTTTTTGCCCATGTGATAGGTTAAGCACATGTTTAAGTGCTTCTAGGAAAGTCAAAAAGTCAATGTAATTGTTGAAGACCCATATGGGCATGTTACACTATGTAAATCTATGTAATAGAGTCAAATAAATATGTTAAAGGTGATCCTCTAAAGTAAAGACAAGTCTCATCTTCAAGAAGGCTCAAAGAAATGAATCTTTGGTGCACTTAAAGTCAATTCGCTCTCACTGGCTCAAGTCAGACCAAAGAGGAGGGACAAAATCCTATATAGGGTAGTTCGACCTCACAAAAGAATCATCAAGTGATATTTGAAATTAGCAAAGAAGAGAGTCAAGAAATAGGTGCGAAAAAGGAGCAGAAAGGTGCTTCTAGGGAGAGGAAGAAGGAAAAGTAGAAACTAAGTTTGGGAGGACTATTTTAGGGCCTAATTCTATCAGATGTGAGAAGAAAGGAGGGAAATTCTGCAGTCACATCAGATCCACAAGTGAAAAAACATAATAGAGCTCGATTGGGCTAAGAAGAGATTCCAATTAGTCCTCCATCTCAAGCTAAGGAGATCCCAAATCTAGCAAAAGAAGGGAGCTAGTAATTTTTTTTATCTCAAGCCCTAGATCAACCACACGTGTGAAGAAATAAGGTCTACAATAGGGTTAAGAGGATCAACCTCGAACTCAGAGATATACAAGAAGAAGAGCCTCAATTCTCTAGTCTAAGTATCAAGGAGAAGGAAGATTTCCAAGATAAGGAAAGTAAGGAATCAAAGAAGAGGTCTCTAAGTAGACCTAGGGTTTCTGTAGTTGCTAGAAAAAGAGTGAAGGAAAGTGACATCAATTGTTGGAAGAAGTGCAAAGAAAGAGATCAAGGTGCAATGTAGAATGAGGCATTGATTGAAGAATGAAAAGGAAGTTTCAAAGGAGAGACCATGTATTGTGCTTGGAGGATCTATTGGTGAAGGGTCTAGGGTTTGGAATTTTTCAATTGAAGCTTCAATAAGGGAAATTTGCAGAAGGGTTTTCCTCTCGAGGAGAGAGAGGTTTTTCCCTGGCTGAGAGCCAACATCTTGTCTTCTTATCTCTTTTGTTTTGGTAACTATTTGATGAAGTAAGAGAACACACTCTAATAATAATAAGAGAAGATTGTGGTAATAATAAAAAGTAAAGAGTACCTCACAATTTGTTATCATCATTAGAATAATCTCATCACACCTAGATGCCCTAGATTCTTCAACACCTTGTCTTGGCTTGCTTATGAAATAATGAAGTATTTTGATGGCTAGCATTAAGCCATAAGCTTTGTGATATAACTTCCATGTCTCTTCTTCCTTTCAATTGATCACATAGATTTGCTTTGTGAGATATTTTTCTTTATCAAAATGCCACGACTCTATTGGACTATCTTCCATCGATTCGTAATGCAGAGCTAATTGATGAACCAAATCCTTTCTCTTTTGACATGGAAGAACACACTCAGATTTGAGCCAAAATCTCAAAGCTTGCTTCACATATTTCAACTTGGATTCCCATATGAAAGAAGGAGAGAATGTCACCAGAGTGAGATAGGTCTTTATAATGAGATATAAAACTCCTTCTTCCTGTAACCATATTGGATTAAATTGAAATAGAATTGGACCTAAATTTCTGATTGATCCAACTAAAGAGAGATTAGGCGGTGATCAGATTTGCCTTGAGCTAGAATTGACAAGGAGAAATATAGGCCCCTAAGAAGCCAACTGTTGTGAATGAGAAATCGATCATGCCTCACAGTTATGAAATTATTCACAAATATTCTATTTGTCCAAGTGTATTTTCCGATTTTGGGAGGGATATCAACCAAATCCCACTTGCTTATAAGGTCTTCCATTGTTTCACAAAATGGATCTCTAACTATAGATCCACTTTTTTTCCCTCTGATTTTAAAATGGTATTAACATCGCCACCCAAAATGTTGTTAGAGTATCCCTCCTGTTTTTTAATTGAGGCAAGGGAGTCTAAGAAATCGGTTTTTTCTCCATATAGAACCATAAACATTAATGAGAAAGATTCTTTCTTTAGAGTCTTGTCTTTATTAAATGGATGTAATAAAAATATTATACTTGATACTATCGACTATTTTGAAGTGCATTTCAAACAACAACATACCTATTCCACCCGATGCAAAGCGTGCATCCTTCACAATGCCAAAAATGCCTTTCCTGAATGTTCTTGTTGCAATATTTACTTCTCTTTCGTCCATCTTGGTTTCTTGCAACACGAGGATCCATGGTTTCTTTTGACGAACCAAATCCTAGATTTCTTGAGTTTTAATAGGGAGACCCAAACCCTGTATATTCCATGAGATTATTATCATCGATAAGGAGGAATCTGAGAGGATCCTCCTACTTTATATGAGATTTCAACACCTTTGGGACCTTTAGGTTCTAGAATATCTGAGATCACTTGTTGGTTACCTTTTTCCTTGTACATTATATTTCCAGACTTCTTCCTTCGATTGCCCAAACTGAATTCTACACCCTGATGGCTGAGAACTTGAATATGCACGTTTAGGGCTAAGGGAGAGATGCTTGTTTGATCCAGGTGGATATTGGTGGCCACCCACCAATTCCACTTGGACCCTCACCATTGTTTCTTTTAATTTTTTTAGTTTCCTTAGTTGTAGCACACTTTACTTTTTTTAGCAGTTTTTTGGGTCCTAAACTTCCAAAGCCGTTTTGAGGCCCTAAATGACGTTTTTTGGCAATCTACTGCCAACAATTTTTCGATAAAATTGTCTTTTTCGTCTTATTCCTTAGAGATATATTTCCAACGGGGTATCATGTGCGTAAAACAGAGATAATATGACCAAGTCACGACCTTGGGAAGTTGGTTGCCCAACTAACCCCAACAGGGCCCATAAACTCTTGGTGTTACATCTCCTCGGGTTATGGTTTTGGTTGTTTTAGATTTGATCTTATTGTTCAATATTAAAAATGTCCTTGAGCCTCATTGTTACATAGTTTAGAGGCATGTAGCAACCACATCTCTTCTAAGATATAAGCTACCATCGTTGAGCTAGTCTCATTTCCATACTGTTTGTAAGCATATTTCGTTATTTGATATTAATCAAAGGAAGTGTTATTTTTGCTTCATTTCTGTATTTATGGTTATATTTGTAATTTGTTGCATTCTTATTTAAATTCAGATCATCGTTTCTCGTGGATGGATAAGGGGGTTATTTTAGATTTGGTTCAGATTGAGGGGGAATGGTTTGTTCTAATGTATTGGATTCCTCACCGTCATTAATTTCACAATCTTCTAGCTCATCCAAGTTCTCTTCTATGGGAATCTCCTTGAATGGGGAAATCATTGCCTTGATCACCACGATTCTACAAGGAATTGAAAGGATTTACAGATGATGATGCACCATTTTTGTTTGGAGCAATTTTTTGCTTATTTTCGGATGATTTACCCTTGTTATTGCCTCTTTTTTGGATTTTACAAGTGTCTCCCTAATTTGTAGGCAGATCTAGGCCTTTATTGGTAGGAGCTTTTTTGCAATCTCTAGCAAAATGTCTGTATTCATGGAAGAGACAACACTTGAAGGGAATTTGGTCATAATCCAGTGTTTGACAGTGTGTCCATCCTCCTAGAGTTATATTTATCTCTGGGGATAACCCCTTTTCGAGATTCACCTCCACATAAATTTTAGCACAAGCGAATCGGGAACCATTTGACTCAACTCAATCTAGATATTTTCCAACCCCATTCCCAATTTCCCTTAAACAATCATCTCCATACAGATAAGAGGAGGTGAGGGAGGTTAACCCAAACAAGGAAAGCTATAAGAATATCTCCATTAGGGTTGAAATCTGGATACCACTGATTCAAATATATTCCCCTAGATCCGAAGAAATATGGCCCATTTTTGAAAATTACATCCCAATCTTCCTTGAATTCGATAAGGAAGGAAAAAAACTGATTCCCACAGGCATAAAATTGAATACCCCCTTCCATTTTCAATTTCCAATTCTACTCAAGCAGGATTCCATATATTAAAGAGACGACCACATCCCGGTAAATTTACCAATGAGGGCAAGATGCGAGAAGGAAAGATTAGTTTTGATCTCTCCATTGGGGATGGCTACAGAGAGAATGGCTTTGGCTCACTTAACAAACTTGGATGGAGCGTCTTTTGGCTTTGCGATCAAAGATTTGAAATCTTGGATCTCATCGATAGAGGAAGACAGGGGGGGGGTGAGCAACCCCATCTAGGGATGCCATCGCCAAGGAAATCCAAACTTAGGGTTTCCGTAGGAGAAGCGAACATGATTAAAGAGCACAATCTGTGGGTTATTAATTAATTGTTAATATATATCATAGTTTAATTTATACCTTTATTTATTATTTTCGTTATATATTATCAATCCATTCCCATTCCTTCTCTATACCTTTTGCATTTTCCAAGTCTCCACTCGTTGGAGAGACCTATGTACGGGTGATTAGACCTAACTGAAAACTAGTCAGAACCACCAATCCAAATAGAAAAGAGTCTAATTTTGGGCTCTGACTAGATGGTCTCTTAAATGTTGATGAGGATAATTTTGGTCATTAGCAGGATGGATCAAATTCCTAGAATTAGCAGTAGTCAAAATGGGAAGATTGAATTTTTAGAAACCAATGTGTCAAGGAGCCAAGCAATATAAGGCAATGTACTAAGCCATCACATTTTCCCATTTGCAAGGAAAACTGGTGGCACTAAGTACCAAATGTTGTAGAGCGAGACATATAATGAACATGGATAAATGGAGCCATAGCTAAATTCTTCCCCATTATAGAACCCCACGAGTGAAATCGTAACTGACAGGCATTTCATATGAGATTTAAGTTTGATATGAACACAATATGGCATGAATGATGGTAAGCATGTGTTAGGAGTAGTGACATTAATTTTATCACAGGGGTGTGTTGTCACATCCCCTAGTCCTTTGACCAGGACGGATAATGGTAGCCTGCCCCACCTCCTCCCCCTTGTTTCGATAGGCACCCCAGTTCTTTGGCTAGGAGGGGTGGTGGAAGCCTGCCTCCCCCTGTCTTGATAATCACCCCATCTGAGGGTTGGTCTTATTGAATATTAATAACCATTATCATCATCATATGTATGTCTATATATATGCATATATTAACAAGACTTGTTAGATGATCCAAAAATACAATTTTATCATAGGTTATAAAATTAGAATAAAATAATTATTAATTTAAGATATTAAATTAATAATTATTATTCTAGAATGTTTAATTATTTAATGGAGACTTTTTAGAATTAGCATATTGTTGTAACTAGATATGACTCTCCAAATGTGTCGTATCTTAGGCTCTATTTTAGGAGATTAGTTAGCTAGTTGGTTTGAATAGCATTTAATGTAAATGGACACTTGTTATTTAATAAGTGATCCATAATTAGATGTAGTTAGGACATGGAGCTTATAAATAGCTCATTGCAAGAGTGTTTGTTGAGTTCGGATGTAAGCTCTTGCAAATCAATTATGTAATTATTATTTTCTCTAATTAATAGAATTATGTGTCTGAGGACACTTCTGTTTTAATATGTGGTATCAGAGCCAATGGTTTTCTCTTTGGGAGTAAGAGCGTTCTTGCACCGAATGTGAATGAATGTGAATGATTGTTGCGGCGGAAGCATTTTCGACCCTGTTTGCCTCCTCTGAAGCCGCGCTCTGCTGTGCAATGAATTGACCTCGGGACCTTGGACGCTACCAGCAGTCTTGCAAATCTGTTAGTTTCTGAATTTTCCTTATTTTGACGCAAAGGCAGCCAATGGAAGTGCCTCGGCAAATTCTACACCATATCTGTCTTTCATAGAAAGTCGACCAGTGACTGCAGATAGAGACCGTTTTCTTTCGTTGTATATGTACTGTCTTCTAGCCGGGGAGTCCAGTTCTTCGGAGGACAGTTCAGAGTTCGGGTGTAAGCTCTTGCAAATCAATTATGTAATTATTATTTTCTCTGATTAATAGAATTATGTGTCTGAGGACACTTCTGTTTTAATAAGACTTTGGAATATAAGTAAAGATATATAAAAATGTTACACTTATAATAATAAAATGATGTCTATCTTGTTGTCTAACCCATAAAATTTATTACTTGACAATCTTCTCTATGTTATTGATGATTTAAACTCTAAAAGCACCAATAAATACATTCAAAATGAATCTAAAATTTTAATGGAAAATAACCTTCTTTATTTAGGTGAAATATATAATCTATTTTTTTTTTTTTTTTTGAAAAAACTCTATATTTGATATTTCAAAGCTAAAATCAAAATACATATTAACCAATTTTTGTAGTACTTTTTGAGCCTTTAAAGACTACTTACTCTTCAAAACTATTAAAATCTATATTCTAATCCTAATTGGGGTCTTAATGGGCCATTAAGCCCCTATTTCTAGACTTGAGCACCAAAAAAATACATTCAAAAGGACATTTCATGTCTTTTTGTCATCAACAACCTTTCCATCTTTACAATACAAAAACAATTACATCACATATATCATTAATAAAGAGGAGAGAATAGTTTCTTGGTGGAGATCTCGATCTTGAACTCCTATCAATAAATAATTTCTTCCTGCAAAAATAACTTCTTTAAATAACTTGTCAACTTCAATATTGTTATGTAAACTTGTGAGAAAAATATATCAATATATGCATAATATATCTTAACAATGAATCAAAGTTGAAAATGGGAGGTAAGATAATAAATGCATTCTATTTAACTCTATACCGAACTCAATGAAAACATTGAGCAATGACAATTAGGGTTTATTATCCAATTTTAAAGGTGATCAAACAAATGGGAAGGGAAACTTCAGGTTAATGTTCCTTCTAGATGGTAAAGAACAATTAGCAAGGAAGTTGAAACTCTATATGTACTTGAAGTTGTCAAAATTTCTTTGTGAAAAGAAGCATGGATAGTCTTATCTCCAATATATTGAAAGAGTCAAGGGAAACAAGCAAACCATGCAAACATAAAAGCTATAATCTCTCAAGCACAAAAAAACATATGACCAATGAGGCCATAATAGTAAAGGCAACCTCCCATCTTATATGTGTGTTGAAGTTTCCTTACGGTGAGGATGAAGTTTGTCCAAAGTATAAAGAGATGGTGCCAAAACACCATAACATGTACCAAAACAATCTAAGAAAGGGAGATCCAAACCAACAAGGAGGCAACATCAACAATAGATAGATCTTCAAGGGGTGATAGGTTAATGGAGATAAAAGATAAAAACAAGCTCGAGAATGTGATAGATGACTTGAGATTGTGAATTCATAAGTGAGCTTTTAGTCCAATGAAAGTTTAGTATGAGTTCCAAAGACCATTAACAATGATGAATAGAATGATATAAATAGAGTTGGGAATAGTCTCAAAAAGTGTGTCTAGTCATAACACACAATGAGGAGGTCATATTCTTTTTGTAATAGTTGATGTTACAAGCCATTTTGTCACATCAACTCAAAAGGCCTGCAAACTGAATCAATCAACATCCATGAACACTTTTTCATAATCCCTTTGCAAATCCCTAGGCATCACTTCTCCAAAAATTATGAGTTTCTAGGACAGTTAGCTCAAAAACATTGTTTTTAGCCACATAACACCTTGCATTATTGGACACCTGCGTTTAGTGCATGTTGTATAGCTGATAACTTGCGTTGATCAACATAGGTTGCTCTATTCTGCAGGTGCGCTGATTCTAGAAATTTGGGAAAATTAAAAATTATTTCCAAATCTTCTCGTTACATAACCTTCCAAGGCAGTTTTTACTATTTACCACAGATAGAGATCTCGAATTCCTATCTGATCTTACTCAAATGGACCTATCTCTTATCCCTTGAGCTCATTCTCCCATCATAAGTGGATCTCAAGCCTAGAATGGTAAATCCTAAACTACCACACTGATGATATAAATTTACTGCTTCCCATAAAGTGTGTGTTGGATTTTGGAGACTGATAGTGCCCTTATGCTATTACTTTGAGCCTAAAGGAGTCACCATATTCATGCATTAGTGTTGATGTTGAGGTGTGCTTTGTGACAAGGAAGGACAAGTCAACTTGGGGAGACATCTTCAAAGTCAGATACTATTTATGATTGTAAACTCTCTCCTATATTTGTTAATACAAAGAGTATCATGTTTTCCTATATTTGTTGTGTTATGTTTAGACTCATGTATTCCAATGCCATGTTGATGCATTGAATAGAGATTTTCGATTATGCTACGTAGATGTTGTGGATCCTTGGCTTGTTTTAGTCATGAGTGCAAGTTCTAATTATAACACTTGGTGCTAGAGTTGGAGCTTACAAGCAAGGAGGAAATGAAGGCTTGCTACAGATTCCAGGTAGGCTTCTTTCCCATTCTCTAATTTCTCTAAAGGAATTGAATCTTTTTGGCTTCTATTGTTATAGATCAAGCCATTAGATACAGGGAATTTACCTTTATCCGCAATCATAAAAATTCCATATAACAATTGAATAACAAATGCTAATTATTTAAATTGAAATAATTTGAAGCACACTACAAATATAACCAAGAAAAATTGTCTTCTATTTATGTATATATAAACGATATTCATATATGTAATATACACCTAAAAAACAACTCAAAGCATGTTCTCGAAACATCTAGAAAAAAAGAGAAAAGTAACCAAATAAAACATTTTTCATAAATTACATTTTCAATTATCAATAAAAACAAAAACAAAAACAAAGATATTTAAAAACAACATAATTTAATAAAAACAAAATACAAATTCCATACATTACATTTTCACTTATTAATAAAAACAAAAACAATGATATGTAAAAACAACCAAATTAAATAAAAACAAAAAAACCCAACATATTTAAAAACAGTTTTAAAACATCACAATATAAGGATAGGACAATCCATCATACTTTGAAAAATGACAAACTATGATACTTTGAAAATAGAACAATAACATTATTTTTAAACATTAAATGTTATCATTAAGTGACTAAGTATTTTCAATAAAGTTTGTCTTCCAAAAAATGATGTCAAGTTCAACTTGGAAATGATCTTCAAGCTCATGATGTGGGAGTGAAGTTCAACCAACTTTTATTAATGATTGATTTTTGTTTGTTATAAATTTTGTATTAAAAGATGTGCATCCATAATTTCTTAAACCTAAGCACTAGGGACAGGCCACTTTTTATAATGCGTTGCTTTCGTCTACTTCGGTTGCTTTCAGTCTCCACTTGCTTTTTGTTAGACAACGACCTCACAGCTACCATAGTAATTTGGAGGATTTTTTTTTTGGTAAGTTATGTATAATTCTATAAAGTTTAATAAACAAATTGTCCTAAGGATATATAGCCTTTGTCTAGGTCTCATCTATCTTGCTCATGATTTTAAAATTATGTAAAAATAATATATTTATAAAATAAATATCTATAAATCAATAATAATATAATTGAGAAAAAATATTTATCAAATTTATATTATATTTACATTTAATTTCACCTTATGAAATGATCTTTTTTATAAATAAAATAGTTTATAAAGAATGAAAATAACATTATATTTTACTCTTTACAATGGGTGATAATAGGCTCATTGCATGGCATATTTAATATATGGGATGTTGGGGGATGGTGGAGTCTAAGACTACCTCCCACTTGGTGATATCAATGACATTATACTCTTGCACGTGGAACATCACAATAGAAGGTGATGAATATAGGATAGTGGTTCAGGGTGATAGAGGATCTTATTATGTGCCATGATTGTGAAACAACACTATGTTCAACGAGTCCTTATGACGAAGCGAGGTAGGTGTGCAGACAAATTAGAAGTGACTGCGTATATTCTGGTGCAAAAATCTCATGGATTTTGGGGGATTGGCATGTTGCATATGTATTTCAGAAGGTTGTGGAGCTTTAGGAACTCATTAGGTCCCTTGCTTTGTGCTATTGTATGCAACATAAGTCTAAAAAAAGGAGAGAAACTCATGGTTGTGTAAGGCTTGAGTTGTGGTCAAACAATTAGTTGTCACTCTACTCAAACATAGGAGACATGCAACCTACAGGGCTGATGGTTAATTCTCTCAGTAGATATCGTTTGCACTACTGGTTACAAACTCTGTGGTTACGAACCTTCATTTAGCTAGGTATAAAATTCATGGATGTCTCAATTTTACAATCCTTTCTAGATTGAATCCCACATTGTTTTTATCCATTTGTATTGGAAATTTAGTATTTGTTCTTCGGGTTACATGGATGCTTCTCAATTTGAAATTAGATTTTTAGTTTGGGGTTTTTCTTTTCCCTCTAGTGTCTAGTTTATCTCCTTTTCAAGATAGCTATCTTATGCTACCTATGATGTTGGCACTCCTTCAAGTTTTGGGTATAAGGTCTCAAGCAGAAGGTGCACTCTAGTTTCTTTTATGTTCTCCCTAACCTTTTCCTTACCCACCATCCTTGCATTTGTGTTTCTCCCTCCTAATAGAATCCCACTCTGTTCTCCTTTTATTTGTTGGGGTTACCTTGCTTACCCTGGTTCAATTTAGTGCTTTTCTCGTGACCTTCCTAGTGCCTTACGTTAATTATACTCATAGGCATTTTTCAATTCCACCTTCTATGTTTTTGTTTTTCTCCCCCTAATGAACCTACCCCTCCCTATTTTCCTCACAAATGTAGGGGCTACTTTTTTTTTTTTTTTTTACAAATTCGGCTGCTGGTTGTATTGAAAAAAAGATAGGGAGGCTAAGCTCCAACATTACATGAGTAGAGCTCACAGGATGAGCTTGCAACTGGATTACATTAAAGCATTATGCTAAACTGCTTTCATTTTCAACTTGAAGGGTACTGACACAGGAATAAATTCAGGCAAACTGAAAAAGAAGTAAACGGACTTTACAAAACATCTAATCTATACTTATGTGACTGATCTGTCGAGCAGTGGAGTCCTCTAGGTGGTTATTAGTTTCTGCAATCTTTATGCTAGAGGAACTGGTACTTGGGGCATTGATCTTTTCCATCATGTATTTGAGAATGTCTATAGATTCCTGTATATGTGCGTTGGTATTTGATAGAGCATTAAATTGCTCCTGCAGTGAGGAAATACGATGAAGGAATAGGTTTAGATCGGCTTCATATTTAGCAGTGATTATCCTAGTAGCAGAATCAATTTTCTCGTCTAAGAGGTGCTGATGCGTTCTGATTTGCTCAAGTTCTACCTGCAAGTCACGACAGTGAAGACAATCTTCGCTGCGGGCCATCTGAAGGTCCTCGGCTCTATCCTGAAGAAACACCGAAAAATGCTCCAACAAGCTGTAATAGACGAGGCAGTGAAAACCAAACAAGGGATCAGAAGAGCAGGGAAGAGGGAGGAAAGAGGGCTCAGAGAATCAAGAGCAGGGCGATAAGAAATTCTAGTAAAAATAAAGTCAGATGCTAAAGCTGATAAGAAGGGGGGATGATTATAGGAGATTAGTATATGAAGAAGGGAAGAAGCGATCCATGTCAACACCGGCTCGAGAGTAATTACTTTGAGTGGATGAGGAGAGAACAGAGGTCGACTCCCGGGAAGAGCAGAAGTATAGGATCGGGCAAGGAAGAGACTGTGTAAGGGGGAGAAAGCAATGAAAGAGAGCGCGAAACAACTGTGATCCAAGATAATCGCGAGAGCAGAGGAGCAAATGAAGATGGGAAGGGAGGCTTGGGAATAAAGAGGGAGCATCTTGGTATAAATAACAGGCGAGCTATGAGGCATGAAGGACTGGTTCACATGGAGAGAGCTGGGGCAATCACGGGTTCCACAGGGGTAGCATGAATTCAAAAAGACAGAGGAATCTGCAGTGAGATAAGAGAGGATTTCCGGCGGCTTGGGGCAGATAACCTTGGGATTATTATGGATTTGATCAGGGTATGCCCTGAGAAAAGTGTGAGTCACTTGATATGATAAATTTGTACAAGTCATGGAAATCATTGAAGAAATTGAAACAGGTCGTCATTGTTACAAAGGATACTTCCTTTTGACCGTGTGCAAGCTTGACTTGCACGTTTATCAGCTTCTCGATTGATGGTATGAAGGATATGGTAGAATTGAAAATCTTGAGTTTGATTGATCATGACCTTGCATCTGCTGATGGTTTGCTGCAAGAAGATATTGGAGGCTTTTCACTTGCTAGTCATTCAATTAATAATGATAGCAGAATCGCCGAAGATCATAACTTTCTGGATTCCCTGAGCTTGTCGCTGAAGTATTCCTTGATAGAGTGCCAGAACCTCTGCTATGTTGTTTGAAAGGATCCCTAATCCCCACTCGAAGGTGACTAAGGGCTCACCATTGGGATTGTAGATAACGCCCCCTACTCCCGCCACTCTCGGATTTGATTTGGAGGCACCGTCAAAGAACAAGGAGTGGGTGTTGCTTGTGCGGAGCCAATTGTTGAAATCGTCCTGCTTTAGTCGAATTTTCCAGTTGTGGCTGTGAGTACTGCCCAGGTTGTTGTAGGTTTTCATTGCTGGAGGGATACTAATCTTATCTATCAGGCTCCTTATGAAATCTCTTTCCTCAGCCCAAATACTTGTTATGTCAATATTTTTTTGTGTTCTTAGATGCGATGGTTTCTATCGCAAGGCTTTTAGCCTTGTTACAAAGATGCCTGATTGAGGTCTCTTTATCTTTAAAGATCTTGCTGTTCCTAGCAATCCAGATCCTCCATAAGAGGCCCAATGGGAGGGCATCCCACACTCTCTTGGCAATGTTGTTTTTCATGGATTTCCAGGGGTAGTTTTGTTTTTGTTTGTTTGTTTGTTTGTTTTTTTTTGTTTTGTTTTGTTTTTTGTTTGTTTTGTTTTGTTTTTGTTTTTTTTTTTCCCAGCTGTTAAGGACTTCCCCAATGGATAGCTGAGAATTCTAGAAGGGAGACATGGTTGGGTTAATGCTATTCCAACAATAAAAAGCAAAGGGGCACGAAATGAAGAGGTGCTGAATAGACTCATTTGCTTCTTGGCAATTAGGACATTTGGAAGATCCAACAATACCTCTTTTTTTAAGATTCTTTGCAGTGAGTGTTTTTTCTTTTAAAAGGGTCCACATAAAGAATTTCACCTTAGGGATGGCTTCTAATTTTGACACTGTTTTCCAATGCATCCATGTTGGTGCAGGGTAATCCTTGTTGCATAGATAATCATAGCCCGCTTGTGTTGAGTAGCTGGTGCCAGTGGGGTCCCATCGGAATTCGTCCTTGCCATTTTTAATTGTGGGAGAAATGTTGTGAAGATGTTTCCGGAAGTTGTCAAGATTCTCTTTGAGGCGTTGAGGGATGGGATGAAGATTCCATCACGTCCAAGCATGTGTTATTGTGAAATTTAATCTAAATTTCATATTCCTTTGCTTTGAAGAAAGAGAATTATTGAAGCCATACCTAGGAGACTGCTAATTGGCGGATTCCCCATAATTTTATCAGTGTCGATGTTGATTTTGCTGCCACCTTTAGGCACCATGGAGACATTTTGAACCATAAAGGAGATGGCTTTTTTATAGAGTTTCCATATCCTTGTGCAGTTTTGGTTGGGTATTTCAGTTGTAAGCAGTTGCTGTCTTGGATGACTGAGGTATTTGGCCTCCAAAACTTTTTTCCACCAAGCTGATTGGTCTTCAATAAGCCTCCAGACTATCTTGCCGCCGAAAGCTGAATTTGTGAGTGTTGGAGATCTAATTCCAAGACCTCCTTTTTCTTGGTTTTGAATGACTTGTTTCCATCCAACCAAGTTAAATTTTCTCCTTTCATTTTTCCCTCCCTGCCAAAGGAAGAATTTGAGAACACTGTCCATTTTGCGGTGAAAAGAAGCTGGAGCTTCGGCAAGGGAGAATTGATAAAGAGGAAGAGAGGAAAGGCCTGATTTGAGGAGCACCAATCATCCAGCTGGGTTGAGCCAAGTGGTTCCCCACTTTTGGACTTTTCTTTTCATTTTATCTAAAGTTAATTGCCAAACATCAAATCTTGCGTTTCCTATACTCACTGGCATTCCCAAATAGCTGAAATGATCCCAATTTATCTTGCAAGGTACACCAAATATGCTGGCAATGCTTTGAAGCGTTTGAGCTGAGGCGTTCCATCCATAAATACAACTTTTGAGGTGGTTAATCATTCTCGCTGAATATCTCATGAATTTGTCTAATAAAGATTTGAATCTTTGAGCTATGATAGCGGTCGCCCCTCCAATCAGCTGGGTATCATCAACAAATTGAGAGTGATTGATGTTTTTCACTCCATATTCAAATTTAATACCAGTGATGAGGCCTGTCTATCGCTTATGGTCAAGAGCGCAACTGAAGGACTCAACCATTAAGAGGAAAAGATAGGGGGATAAGGAACATCCTTGCCGTAATCCTCTGGAGGATTGAAAGGAAGGCCCAGGTCTGCCATTGATAAGAGGAGCTATCCAAGGCCCAGAGATACAAGCTCTTATGATATCAATAAAAGAGGAGGAGAAGCCCATTTTTTGAAGAACAACAAATAGAAAGGAGTGTCTAACCCTGTCAAAGGCATTTGGCAAGTCCAATTTCAGAATGAAGCCCTTTTCATTCCTAGAATGGCTTGATTGAATGGCTTCCTGGAATAAGAGGATAGAGTTCAAGATTTGCCTGTTAGCCATAAAGCCACCTTGATTTTCAGAGATTAACATAGGCAATAGAGGTTTGAGACGAGAAGCAAGGACTTTTGTGAAGATTTTGTAGGAAGAGTTACATAATGATATTGGCCTGAAACGGGAAAAATTTAGGGGGCGGTTATCCTTTGGAATGAGGGCCAGATGTGTTGAGTTTGTGTAGCCTCCTATTTTATTTTTCCTCTGTATCCATTTAAAGTATTTGATGAGGTCCTTTTTGATCATTTCCCAATATTCCCTATAAAAACAAATAGGGAAGCCGTCCGGTCCTGGTGCCTTGTCTGGCTGGAGGCACCAAATTGCTTCCTTGATTTCTTCTTCTTTTATTTCTTCTTCCAACCTTTCATTTGTTTCTGCTGCAATCTTTGTTGGCAAATGCTGTAGGAGGTCAACATAATTTTCGTCCTCCCCTGTTTCAGTTAGGAGCTCTTTGAAATGATCTGAAGTAGTGCTTTTGATGGCTGTTTGATCACTATGTTGAGTGCCTGCGTTATCTATGATAGCTGTTATATTGTTTTTGATTTGCTGAACAGTGGCTTGCTTATGGAAAAAGCCTGTGTTCTTGTCTCCACTTTTCAGCCAAGTATGCCTTGATTTTACACGCCATTTTTCTTCCTCTTCTCTTTTGATATTGCATAGCTGGCTGTACAGATTTTCTTCTTGATTTTTTTTTTTCCAGCCAGATGATACTCTTGTTTTTATATTGCATAATGAAGTTCTTCAATTTTGGCTTTCACTTCTCTTTTTTTTTTCTCTGGCTCTTTATACTGCGTTTTGGCCCAATTCTTGAGCGCATTTTTCACATTGTTGAGTTTACTTTCCCATATAAAGCTTGGAGATCCTTCAACATATTGACACTAGGTTTGCTGGACCAACTCTTGGGCTGCTTTGAAGTCATTCCATATATGATTGTATTTAAAGGGAAGAGGGCCCAGAGGGCAGTGAGATTCAAGAGCTAATGTAGTGGGGTAATGATCTGAAGCAGCAAAAGGGAGGATGGAGGTGTTGACAGCTGAAAAGGTAGAAAGGAAGGAAATATTTACCAGGATTTGGTCAAGTCTTTCCATAATATTGTTTCTACCCAATCTGCGATTACTCCAGGTGTATTTATGATTTTTTGGGACGATATGGACAAGATCACCATGTTGCATTATGTTTTCTAGCTGATTTCTAGAAGGGTTGGAGTGAAGATGCCTCCACGTTTTTCATTGGCATGTAAAATGAGATTTAAGTCACCCCCTAAAATGATGTTGCTGCTGTCTTCTTCTGCTATGTTCTTGCTGAGGGAATCCCAGCAAACTTCTTTGCCCCTATAATGATTCGGGGCACAAACATTGTAAATTACAATTTGTTATCTGCTCATATTGTTCTGCAAGACTATCTTTACCCAATGCTGTTCTATTACTTCTGCTGTATTGTTCCATTCTTCCTGAAGCCAATGTGTAGCAATTCTGCCTGAGGCCCCTCTCGAATCACATATACATCCTTTATAGTGCTTATGATATTCAATGATCTTGTTAATTTCTGGTTGTCTTTATTTTGTTTCTTGCAATAAAACAATGGTTGGCTTCTCTTGGTTAATAAGATCCTTTAAGGAATTAGTTTTGGAGGGGTGCCCTAGTCCCCTGTTGTTCCATGAGAGAATTTTAATCATTTCAAATGAGAAATGCGAGGATTTGCTCTCCCTCCCTTATCTTTGCTTGCTATGTCTTTATCTATTGGTCCTTGAATATATGACCCAATAGGGTTCTGGAGCCCTAGTGCTATGTCTTTTTGCGCATTCTCATCCCTGTGCTGTTTGGCAGACTTTCTTCCAGGCTTCTTTTGGTTGTCTAGAGTGGATCCATGTTCCTTGGAATTGCTTTTGGTGATTCTGAGTGGGGGAGGATCAAAAGGGAGGGAAGAGGGAATGACCTGGGGATGGGGAGAAGAGGGAGGCTCAGATTGAGTCAAGGGGGCAAGGGATTCCTCAGGAAGAGAGAGGATATGAAAGGGATTGGAGGACGGAGAGGAAAGAAGGGGATCCAATTGGCAGACAGAAGATAGGGGCGGTTGTGGGGAAGAAAGGAGAGGAAATGAAGGCGGGGGAGAAGAGGTAGAGAGAGAGGGGGGGGGGGGGGGGTCGAGAGGAAGGACCAGCTTCATTGGATAGTTTATGGTTAGGGGATGCCTTTTTATTTTTAACGGTTTCCCATTGTTCTTCTTGCAGAGTATTTTCTACATTAGAAAGTTTAGTGCAACGATTAGCAAAGTGACCATACTCGTGACATACATTGCACTTCAAGGGGATCTGCTCATAATCGAGTTGCTGAATGTGTGCCCAGTCGTCAACCTTGATTTTAATGGCTTCTGGTAGACCTTTACCCAAATCAACTTCTACGCAGATACAGGCACAAGCCTGCATGTTGTCTTTCGGCTCACTCCGATCAATGTATTTCCTGACAGCATTCCCAATAGCACGAACTGATTCGTCTCCTTAGCAATGCAAGGGGAGGTGAGGAAGACGGACCCAAACAGGGACCGCATTAGGAATATCAAGCTCCGGGTCAAAGTCCGGAGTCCATTTGTTTAAATACAAACCTCTGGAATCCATGAAATAAGGCCCATTACGGAAGATTAAATCCTTGTCTTCCTTTGTCTCAAAATGAAAAGTGAAGTACCCCTTTCCACAAAATATGATAGAGATTTTCCCTTGAATTTTGTCTGTCCAATTCCTTTCCACCCACCTTTGGACTATTTTTGGGGAGGGCCAGAGTCCTGTAAATTGCCCAATAAGCCCTTTTTTAGCCAGGGCAAGAGTAGCCATTCTGGGCAAAGTTGGAGGGAGAGAGACTTCCTGTAACCCATCAAGTTTTCTCACAAACTTTGAGACTGTAGGGCGAGCTCGCTGAGAAGGCATGGACTTAATCAAAGCTGAGAAGGCGTGTTGAAGCGCTACCTCCTCTGATGGAGCCTCCGGAGGGGCCATTCCGAGCGGTCGAGGAGCAATTCAAACCTAAAGTTGCAGGCGGCGGCGGGAGCAGAGGAGCGTGCCGATTCATCAAGACAGGGAGATTCCAGGGGCTACCCTTCTTTTACAAGCTCATAATTGAGTTATTCTTTGATGCTTGCTATTACCTTGTTGGTCAAAATGGTCCACCCAAATGAACACAAAGGAAGAATATCTCACACCCTCCGTTATAACTCCCCTACCTAACATTTGGTTGAACAATCTACAACTATCAATGTGCAATCAACCCCTCCTAAAATTAGGAGAGAAATTTAGGAAGCAAAGAGAGAAGATAAAATTGAAATAAAGTTCGTCATAGACACAAAGGTGGAGGAGGAAGCTGGAGGCTAGGTCCCTGACACTAACAACACCAAGATAAGGCTAACCATATATATGAACACAATAGATATATATTGGCATATTGGAAATTAAAAACCATCATGGAAAAATTCTCGGTGGAGTGTTTTGAAACATAATAGGAAATCCTTTTGTGCATTGATGAGATGCATAAACATACTAGGAAGCTCCATGACATGTTCCAAATATTGGCCAAGAGGCTAGTAGATCTAGAGTTTATCTCCTCTGATGAGGAAGGGGATTTCTATGATACCATACAATTTGGCGCTCCATCTAAATAAATGTTTTATTTGGCCTTTTTTGTTCTCTACAGTGATAGCAACAAGAATGTAAATATAAATAGAAATAACAATAGGTTTGATAACAACCAATGATACATTAAAAACTCAATTATATTTCAAGTTTTTCTCTCAAGTTTAAACTAGTTTTATGGAAGAAAGCACTATTACCCTACTACTAGTATAGTTTCCCAAGCGATAGGCCAATCATACATGGCTAATTTTGTAAATATCATTTTGATAAAGTAACATAAATTCCAACCTAGTTTATAACACACAATTGTCCTACACAGATACACACCACACACATGCACATATGTTGTGACTGAACCATTTGTAGCATTAATGAAATAGTTATATTCAATGTAGTAGTGGCAGTCGATCTTTCAAAGTTATAGATTCTCCATAAATTCTCGTTCCTGTCAGGAAAAAAATAAAATACACACACATGTGTGTGTGTGTCTATATATATATACACACATATGTATGTATGTACGTACACATGTATATATGTATATGTACACACATATACACACATATTCTCTGATAGAAATGAGAATTTCTGGAGAATCTATAACCACCATTACACCATGTACAACTACTTCATAAATGTCACAAATGGATCAATTAAAACATGTCTCTAGAGACTTTAACTCACATAGTTGTGGAAGAAATTTGTTCACTAAACCACTTAAGCTAAGATTCTTTGACGAACATCCTATTTTAAATTTTTGTTTAACATTAATGAGAATTTGTATATTCGCAAATTTTTACACATGGATCACAACTTGTACATCATGGAGGTACAATGGAGCACTAATCCATGTTAGATGCAATTGACACCTCATTAAGGGTGTCACCTAATGTATATATTTTCCCACTAACATGCCTAATATTTACTAGGTCTTTGGAGGTATATACTCTCTAGAAGAATTGTAAAATCATACAAATTTTGTAATATATAATAACAAACCTAATGCAATGTCACTATTGACTATGTTACGATTTTCCCTCTGTTGCGAGAGGTACTTTCATGTTAGTTTTTGTTTCATTTCCATTTCTTTCCTCACCTAGATTGTTGGAGAGCTAGAGAGATTGTATTGTTGCTTGTAGATTCTCAACTTATTATCAAATATAATCCACCTCTTCCTTTGTATGCCACTATTGATTTTCATCCTCCTCCATTTCCTCCATGGAAAGCAAATATGAATTGGAAATCTAATTATCTTCATACACGACTGCTGCAAATTGACCTCTACCTTATTCAATCCTTCTTTGATAGATTCCATTTTAATGATTGCAAAGAGATTTCCTTGTTTATTATGAGCCTTCACCATGGGTATACTATCAATCTATGATAGAGCCTTAGAGGGAAGATGAGAATATATACCTTGTGTTCCTTTTCACTTAAAAACCCAAAAACCATGTGACATTGTTGTAGCACTGAAAACACACTTAGGGCACACGACCAAAGCAACACCAAGAGCACACCAGAATTATCTCTCAACACCAAAGGCATGCAACCATACCGATAGACCTTAACACCAATTTGAAGATAAAGGAGGCGTTTGTAGAGTGTTAGTGCCCAAGAGGGGAGAAGAGCCTAAACAAACCCTTGTGAAGCCTGGCACTAAAGAACTAAAAAGCTATGAAACAATACCACAACACCAAAAGCACCCTGAGGGTGCATGACCAAAACGTCATTAAGGGCACACAACCAAAGTTTTCACTTAGCACCAAAGGCACACAACCATACCAACAAAAAGTATCACTAATTTGAAAGCATAGGTGGAGATTGAATACTATGGATCAATTAGTTATCCTTTACCAACTCCATTCCAGCTCAACATTCTAAATTAGGTCCACAATAACTGCAATATTAAAATTAACTTCTTGAAAAACCAAAGAAATTTCAAAACTACCTTGCTAATGCTTGCTTAGGCCAAATCCCATGGGTGCACAAAGTCCAATCTTAGCATTGGTCCTATTATGAGGGAGAAAGATTGAAAGTAACAAAACAAAGGGACTGAAATAATGACCCACTTCTTGATTGCGGAAGGAACCTCATAGCAAATTAAGTTGCTTACACGAACTCCTTTGTCCCATTCCCTTCTCCAATTTCCCTATAACAGCTTCAATTTTCCTCTTTTTCCATAGGATTCACCGCTTATGCCTCTCCAAAAGTCCATTATTTCCACCATGATTGCATTATATTTCAATGACAACTTGATACCCACTCTAAGAATTAATTTTGGTATTTTCAAGTTCCCTTTAATGAGCTTGGAGCATGTTGGTTCCCGGATTTCCCTGGTAACTGACAACAACGCGAGAAGACATTCACTGAGGGTCAGAAACCCTGCTACTTTAGGTGACAAGGGTTGGCCTCCCTTTCACCATAGGGAGTATTCCCTGGTGATATAATTTAAATATATTTTCAAATTATACAATAAATATGGTTAGGTTATTGAAATGAAAGTGTATTTTTAAAAGGAAGATATGTTAAGCTTTGCGAAAGGGAAATTATAATAATTAAAATAAAAACCTTAAGTATCCAATGAGAAAATGGAAGAACACAAATTAGAGATGAATATGAAAAAGAAAAAGAAAATAAATGAAATGTTAGCTGCACTTGGATCCTCATTTATTGATTGCTCATTGATGGTAGTTTAATGACAATACTTTGTAACTGGAACAAGGAACCAATGCTCTGGTTCACTCTCACATGATTTCAACCTTTTCTTCGATCCAAAAGATTTCCTTTTTCATTGTCACTCTACCTATTACACACACAACCATGGCTTCTTCAAACCTTAAACGAACCTGCAAGTGAACTTTTTCATACTTTTGCCACATTTTATTTTTACACCAGGTGCGACGCTTCTCTAGGCTGGTGCGACCCATCTGTCTTTGTGGTAACGCTTCTGTCTCTAGTGCGATCCATATGGTATGGCGACTTTTGAGTAATGGAAAGCAAATATGGTAGCAAATTTGATATTTTGATATCTATATCATAGAGAGAATATGTAGTTAAGCGAAATTATTTATAACAATGAGGAGATCTCTAGATCGAACTCGTTCTAATACATAATGCTCACAGCTACACAATTTATGGGATAGTCGATCTACAAGATTTCACTATAACGCTACATCAAACAATTTTCAATATAAGAAGCAAACAATTTCACAACATAGGATGATGACAGATACACCTTGAAATGAAACTCCGCTTGATCAATTATGAAAAGGAAAAAAAAAACTAAAACACAGAAATTGCTCTAGCCCTTAATGGTCTGATCTACATTTAGTTTCTCTCAAAAATGTGTTCCTCATCTTTTTTAATACTCCTATCTAATCGAATGTCTCAAACAAACCAATCCCTAATTAATTGGCCTAACACACACCTAAGCTAACAAACTTAATCATTTCACTGCTAATCTGGGCACTCCAACAAATTTTTACGAACAGATAATAATTAAAGTAAATTTAAGAGGTCCAACCCTTTTTAGTAAATAATTTTGATCGGTCAGGTCCAAGGGAATTGATCTTGTTTGATGCTCCTGTATCAGACTCTTGGAGAAGAAAAGAATGTTCCATCAAGTCTTCAGGATTTATTTGATATTTCTTTAACTATGCTACTGTCATCCAACTAGCATCTTCAATTGGATGTCCCTTCCATTTGATTAGATACTGATAATATTTTTTTCCTGTAGTCTTCCTTGTTACTCTCTTCTCCAAGACTACTTCCACTTATTTCTTTGTTGTCTTTGGCATCTGTTCCTCCCAATTTAGAGTTTGAACTTCCCCACCTGCAGGTTCATCTTGTGATTCTACCTCTATTTCCTTGTATGGGTACAAATCTGCAACATTAAATATAGGAGATATTCCAATTCCTTCCAGCAGTTCAATCTCATAAGAATTGGAGGAAAACTTTCTCAAAATTTTGCATGGTCCTATCTTTTTCATTTTTAATTTGTTATAAGTCCCTATAGGAAATCCTTCTTTCCTCAGGTAAACCATAACTAAATGACCCACTTGGAACTCCTTTTCTCTTCTCTTCACATCAACCCTTTGTTTATACTTCCTTCTACTTTCTTGTAACCTTTGCTTGACATCTTCCTGCAATTTCTTCATTTGTTCTACAAATTCTTCAACATTTTCACTCCTTATCTCTTGCTTCACCAAATCTCTAAGCTCATATACCCCTCTAGGGTGCATTCCAAAAACAATATGAAATGGAATCATTCTTGTACTCTTGTTAGGAGTATCATTGTAAGCAAATTCAGCTTGAGCAAGTGCTAAATCCCATTGTTTTGGATGTTTGTAAACCAAGCTTCTTAATATTTTTCCCAAGCTCCTATTCACCACTTCAATTTTCCCATCCGTCTGAGGGTGATAGGTTGAACTAACACTGAGGTTTGTACCTAACGTCTTCCATAGATTCCTCCAAAAGTGTCCCATGAACTTAGTGTCTTTGTCTGAGACAATACTTATAGGCAACCCATGTAATTACAATTTCTAAGAAAAACAATTTGGCAATATGAGTTGCATCTCTAGTTTTCCTACAAGCAATGAAATAAGCCATTTTCAAAAATCTATCTACCACAACATAGATGGAGTCATATCCTCTTTGATTCTTTGGAAAACCAAAAACAAAATCCATGCTGAACGCATCCCAAGGCCTATTTGGTATTGGCAATGGCTAATATAACCCCGTATTTTGGCTTCTCCCTTTGGCATGTTGACAAATCTTGCATTTCTCAACAAACCTCTTGACATCAGTTTGCATTTTTGGCCAATAATAGAAAGCATTCACTTGAGTGAATGTCTTGTCCTGTCCAAAGTATCTAGACAATCCCCCACTATGTTTGTCTTTAATCAAATTTTCTCTCATGGAACATTTAGGAAAACACAATTTATTGTTTTTGAACAACAAACCTCCTTGAATCAGGTAGTGTAACCATTGGCTTCTATTATGAATCACAGGATTCGAAACAACTGCGTATATTTCTTTAAAATCTGTATCTTCATTGTCCATGTCAATCATTTCTTCAAATCCCAAAATGCCAATCTTGAGCACCTGCACAACCAAATTCACTCGGCTCAAAGCATCAAAAACTTTATTTGAATTACTGCTTGTGTGCTTAGTTACAAAGCTGAAACTCTATAAGTCCTCCACCCACTTAGCATGCTTTTGCCTCAACTTTGGTTGATTATTTATGAATTGGAGTGCATGATTACTAGAATACAAAATAAATTCTTTGGGCAACAAGTAATGCCTCCATTTCTTTAAAGCTTGAATAACAACATAGAATTATTTATCATAGGATGAGTACTTCTGCTTGGCCTCATTCAAATTTTCACTGAAATAAGCTATAGTTCTTTGATCCTGACTTAGTACAACTCCAATTGCTACCCCACTAGCATCAGTCTCAACTTGGAAAGTTTTATCAAAGCTTGGTAAGGCTAAAACAAGTTTTTCAGTAATCTTCTTTTTCAAAAGTTTGAAGTTTTGGTATGATGCCTCTGTCCACTTAAATGGCTGTTTGCTTTCCATTATTGTTTCAACTATCGGTGCATAGATATGACTAAAGCTTTTTATAAAATTCCTATAAAAACTTGCAAGACCGTGAAAACTTCTTACCTCCCATACGTTCCTTGGAGTTGGCCAATTCAAAATTGCTTGTATCTTTTCTGGGTCCATATTCAAACCTTCTTATAAGACTACAAATCCCAGGTAAATGAGCTCTTTCTTCATGAAACTGCACTTCTTCAAATTTATTAGCAACTTCTCCTTTTGCAAAGTATTTAAAACCAACTTAAGATGCTCCAAATGCTCTTCTTTATTCTGACTGAAAATTAGAATATCATCAAGATAAACTATCAGGAATTTTCCAACATATTCTTTTAAGACCTCATTCACCAGTCTCATAAATGTACTTGGTGCGCTAGTGAGTCCAAAAGGCATCACTAACCATTCATATAACCCACTATTAGTCTTGAACTTAGTCTTCCATTCATCCCCCTCTCTAATCCTTAGTTGATGGTATCCACTCTTCAAATATATCTTATAAAAATACTTTGACCCACTTAAGCAATCGATCAAATCATCCATTTGTGATAGGGGAAATCTATACCTGATAGTAATATTATTTATTTCTCTAGAATCAATGCACATGCATCATTCCCCACCCTTCTTTGGACTGAGCACCACTGGTATTGAACACAGACTTAGGCTCTCCTTTACCAGTCCTTTATCTAACAACTCCTGCACCTGTCTCCCAACTTCTTCATTTTCTTAAGGAGTTAGCCTATATGCTGCTTTGTTTGGTAAACTCGCACCAAGTATTAAATCTATGTCTTGGATGATACTTCTAATTGGTGGTAATGCATTTGGCAATTCATCAACAATAATGTCGACATAATCATTTAGTAGATTTTTTAATTTCCACAGGCAGATTATCTAAATTAGTAGAAGTCAAAATTACCTTGGGTTTACCCACAACAAAAAAATGCATTTCTTTCTCCTTCTTGACTTCTCGCAATAATTCTTTTCCACTGATCATCAAAACATTTTTCCCAGCCGTTCCTTTGTCTGCTCCATCATTCAAAGGTAACAATGTATGCTTCTTCCCATCCTTCTCTAAAGTATATGTGTTCCTCTTACCATCATGAATAGATTTCCTATCAAAATGCTAAGGTCTTCCCAACAATAGGTGGCACACATCCATTGTCATTATATCAAACAATACCACATCTTTATATATACTAGTATGTATCTCTACTCTGCATTGTTTTGTCACCAAGAGTTGATGTCCTTTCTGCAACCAGGAAACTTTGTAGGGAGTAGGGTGTACCATCTTAACCAACCCCAATTTCTCTACCATATTTGTGGAGACAATATTGTCAGTGCTCCCACTGTCAATCAAAACCTTGCATCATTTCTCTTTAGATTTGCACACAATCCTGAATATACTTTTCCATTGAGCTGGTTCAATGGATTCATGTTATGACTTTAGCAATACTCTTTTTAACAATAAAGACTCTTCCACCTTAGGTGGCTCTTCTTTCCCCATGACCTAAGGGATTTCATCTTTTGTCTTAGCTATATTTACATTCCTTGGATTTGCTGGTTTGTTTAGAGGGCAGTCCCATGACCCATGTCCTAATTCTCCACATGTATAACACTGAATTTCCCTTCCCCGAATTCTACCTTTGGGTCCAAATATCCCTCTACCAAACTCTCCTATCTATGGTGGTTGTTGGTTACTCGAATTGTTTATTGATTAACAGTTGAGTACCACATTAATTTGTCAACTCGGGAAAGTCCTTTTATTTCAGAGGTGACCTCGTACTGTATGCACTTTAATTTCAAAAGCATTAAAAGCTGTAGTACAACAAATCTAATTCCTATCAAACGCTTACTCTGCGTTACAGCAGTCTTAAACTAGTGCAGAAATGAAATGTAATTGAGTAAAGGTAACAAATCTGCAGGAAAAATGATGGCTGTTTGTAACAGAGGACCAGGACCCTGCCCTCAGAATAAGGACGTCCAACACCTACCTCCGTGACCAGTCGCCAATACACACCAGAAATCCTATTCACCGGTGACACACACTTCTCACAGCGCCAGTCGATTAAAGGAACAACGTATCAGCAAAAAGGAAATATCAGAAGCAAGGCTAAACATGTACAGAAATAACACACACTTAACAGAAAATGAATGGGTGAATCTTGTGAAGAAGGTGGGCCCTGTCCCTCTCACAAGATTCCCCTGCACACAAATACTAAGTTAAAATGCTCAGAACAATGCTTTATTCATCTGCCAAGAGTCAATTACAACAGATGTTCTGGCCTTCAGCACTACAATATTCCTGTATCACATGCTAGCTTTCTACGGTAGATGTCTTCCTCTTTATAGAGGAGACATCTCTTACAATAGTTTGTCATTCAGTTTAATTATTCTGTACAAAAATAGGAAATTAATTCCTGTTACAGCATACTGTTACAACAATGTATATCTTTATCGTCCTTTGTTAATCGAATCCTTCCGCTGTTGCAAAACGGGTGGTCTTCGTCTATCTCCTCGGGGTCCTTGTGCTATCCTTGGTTATTCTGCTATTGTTGCTGATTTGGTAAATCTTAACCGTTCCTTAAAGCGCTTCATGCTGTTCCTGGTGTTCCTACGTCTGTGACTAAATTGGCTGATCATGCTTTATCATCATCGACAAGTATAGTCTTTCCAGCTTCAGATAGTTACTGTTTCATCTTTTGCAAATTAAGACTTTTCCTGCTTTAGTCAGTTGCTGCTTCTGGTGTTGCAGCAACTGCACAGTTGCTGTTTCTGGTGTTGCAGCAACTGTGAATTATGATTCTGTGGACTTTGAACAATTCCAATCAATTGTCAGCGACTTAGCCAATTTCTAAAGATTAATTGTAAAGATAACATGAATATGTGTTGAATAATTAAACATATAGCAAATGAGGAGACTTACTTCATACCTTGGGAAGATGAGGTCAAAAATGATATCAAGGGTTTCTATTTATAGGCTAAAAAGGGTAATATCATAACAAAATGTAAGGTCAAAAGTAGGCAATACAGAGTCCTAACATCCCCCCCAACTGAAAGGGTTGCATGTCCTCATGTAACGTTTATTCTGATTCTGAGTCGGAGAACTGGGATGAACAGTGTAAGTTGCTGATATAGTAGCTCGAGAAGGCTTTATCCGACCTGCTTCTGAATCCCTGAACATTCTGTATTTGATGCCATACTGCTACCTCCTCCTTTTTGGTCAGTTTATAATGAGCCTTATATTGCTGACTAGGTAACCATAAGAGAGGGAAATGAAAATGGTAGCCGATCCACTTCTTAACACAGTTTTCCATGCATTTAACATAATAAGGTATGCGTGAAATCGCTACCTGGAGATTGAGGGGATTGTAGGGATGGTATTCCTGTCTTTCTTTGGGACAATGTTCCCAGAATAACTTGTTTTCTTCAACGGCCAGTGATCCCAATTTTTGTATGCATAGCTGAACCGGATTGCCTTCTGCTGTTGGAATGCCTTCCCTTGTGAAAGCTCATATTCTATTCTCCATGTGTCCTTTAGTTGTTGAAAACTAGAGGTCTCCGTGTAAGCATTACTGACAGAAGGAGTTTCAGTCTATGCATAGGCATCCTTGACACGGTGGAGTCCAGTGAGTTCAGTCTGTGCATAAGCGTCACTAACACAGTGGAGTTCAGTGACTTCAGTCTGTGCATAAGCGTTACTAAAGGATCTCTGCTCCGCAGTAATTTGGGTGGGCCGTGGTGGTTCTATGTCTTCCTCCACAACTCTTGGAAAACCTGTTGATTCTTGTGTGACAACATGCTGTTCTTTCTCTGCTCCTGTAGCTCCTACTAGTTCTTGTGTGACAGCAGGTTGTTCTGTTTTGACTACAACAACAGGTTGCTCTGTTTTGATTTCAGCAGCAGGGGGTTGTTGATTAGCTTCAGTCATTGGGACCTGGACTACCTTATATCCTGCTTGAGTGTACAGTTCACCACACTCACTGCACATGTACTCATTGTATTGAATCCTTTCTGTTACAGTCGCTACCCGTGCTAAGAAGTGGAGATTATATTCATTCTGGTAGGCTTCCTTAAACATTATTATCTCCTGCTGATAGTCCTTAATTTGAGATTTTAAAAACTCAATTTCTTCCTGCAGGGAGGCTATGGTAGGCGGGGCTTGCATATCTGCAGGCTCTAATGGAGGAAGGGATTGCTGTTCCACGTCCATTTGGTCATTTTCATCCCCAACAGGTGGTTCTTGTGAGTCACCTGTTGGGTCAGTGGCTGGTTCTTGTGTAGCAGCCACTTGCCCAATATCACCTTGGGCGTCTATTTTACATTTTTCGGCAGGTGGTTCTTGTGTATCAGCTGCCTCAGAAAACGCTGTCACAAAGCTGTCAACGCTCTGCATCTCAGCCGTAGAGGGTGAGGAAAGGGACTGTTCTGGAATGATTGGAATATGGGGTGTTAGGGTAATAGGTGGAAAACTGGGGATCACAGGGCTGGTAATTTTAACTGCTGCAATTGACCATTTTCTTTGCCTCTTTAAGGAGGCAGGAAAATCAATAATTTTCCTTTTTCGGTCACTTTCCTTTAGGCTGGGGGGACTATCAGGAATAGCAGCTGCTTTGATGGAAGCCCTGGTTCTTCTTCTTTTTGGTGGATTTTCGATTTCCTGCTGTTTTTTCCTTTTAAGAGAAATGATGGGGGTATTATCATCAGAGCCATCAATGGAAATATGAAGCATGGGGGTAGATGGTTGAGCTTCATTGAGGGATGGGGTCCTCTGCAGGGGTGTTTCTGCTGCTAATTGCTGAGGAATTTCTTGAGGTATTTGCTCTGGCTGCTGGGGAACTTCCTGGGGTATTTGTTCCGGCTGTTGGGGAACTTCCTGGGGTATTTGTTCCGGCCGTTGGGGAACTTCCTCCTCCTGCTGAGGATCTTCTTCTATTTGCTAGGGAGGATTAATGACAGGAGGTGGGTGGATTAGAGCAAAACCTCTATTTATTAAGAGTTGGGCTAACCTGTGGTGTTTGAAGGAAAGGGCTGGATGCTTTGCTTTTTCAGCATAATGTGACATGTTTTTCAGATAACCCAATAGATAATAGGGCATGTTTATCAACTGTCGATGCCTCAAATGATTTAGCAAAATGAAGTCGTGTTGGTAAATTACCTGATAACGACCTTCGCAAGTTAAATACTGCTTGACAAACTCCGCGACCTTTGGCCATGGTGGAGGCAGTGACTGAAGAGCGACCCCTCTACCTTTGGCTTCTATGTGTTCACTTGGTAGAAAGAAGCCTTGCTGCGCATTCAAAATCACATGTTTCCTGCTGAACTAGCGTATACCGTTAGTTGGTAGCCCGGAGACTTGGGCTACATCTTCTTCTGTTACCGGAATACGTACTCCCTGGGTTGTAGAAAATCCTTCTCTTAAATTGCATGCAAACTCCAACACCTGCTGTGTGTTGAAATCTGGGAGTCTTCTAAAGTAGTCTACCCACCCTGCTTGCAGGAAAATTTGATACACCTCGGGGTAGAGTTCCAGTAGCGCTGTTGTGCCAGGTTCATATGTGATCAGATTTCCTCCCATAGCTGCTGACCTGGCGAACAATACACGATACAGAGCCTAGTTTCCAAGTTTGAAACAGAGCAAACCGTTACAAATGAGGATATGCCACAGCAAAGTGAGTTTTAGATATTACCTTGAGGAGTAAGGGTGGCGGCGATTAACGTGTTATGGAATAATTGTGATATTTTGGTAATCACCCCCAAATCTACGGCTGAATGATTTGATTGGCAGTATAATGATTTCGGCAGTCGTATCACATCTTTGCATTAACTATAAATTAATATTCACACTTAAACATGCGTACCTTTACTTTTTACCTTTAGTCGCATGCAAAAAGTCCTATCTTGTCTTTTTCTGGCTTAATCATAATTTGAATGGGTTTTTAATCGTGGAAAAAAAAGCGATCTGACGGGAAGTAGCAGTGACGACGTGTACTTATTAGAGTGCTTGGCTGGTCCCTTCAATGCAGCGGAATATGTTCCATCAGGCTGATAATTCGTTAAGTACTGGGATTGGTATTGCAGTGTTGAAAAGTGATATTTTGCCGGAACATAAGCTCATGCGGTAGCGCGAGGAGTGGTGTTACGACAACGGAGAAATGATATTGTATTGACGGAAAGTGGTGTTGCAGCAACGGGGAATGACAGAAAGTGGTGTTGCAGCAACGGGGAAGTGGTGTTGCAGCAACGGGGAATGACGGAGAGTGGTGTTGCAGCAACGGGAAATGACGGAAAGTGGTGTTGCAGCAATGGAAAATGACATTGCATTAACAGAAAATGGTGTTGCAGCAACAGGAAATGGTGTTGCAGCAACAGGAAATGGTGTTGCAGCAACAGGAAATGGTGTTGCAGCAACAGGAAATGATGTAAAACTTGACTTATGATCTGAAGAGAGTTCCCAAGCTGCAAAGTGATTCTTTTAGAATTTTTATTCTCAACCATCCTCCGAAAGTAAGATCTGCAAAACAACTAATTGTAACATAGCAACCCCTTGGCAGGGATTATTAGTTAAGAAATCTAATCGAAAAATAAATAAATGAACATAAATTTAAGTGCCTTGAGGGGCAACAAATTCCCCCAAAAAAACATAGTGTAATTCTGCCATGCAGGTAGCTTTGAAATCCTCCTTAGAAACAGGCCGTTGATACGGACGGAGTCGGTATCCATTCACTAATAACGATGTTCTATTATCATCAATCGTTAAGAGTTTGACTGTTCCGTTTGGAAATACAACATCTATTTCATAAGGTCCTAGCCACCTTGTTCTCAATTTACCTTGGAAATTCTCGAAACGGGAGTCATACAGTAAAGCCCAGTTACCTTTCTGGAACTGCTTCTGCTTAATAGTTTTGTCATGCCATCTGGTTCTTTGTTGCTGAATCATGGTTGTTTGGTGGATGGCATCCAATATTTTCTCGTCTAGCTCCTGCAGCTGCTGCATTCTGGCTATCTGTGCATCAGTCAAATCGAGGTTAACAACTAAAGAAGTTCTTAAAGTTTTGATTTCAAACTCCAAAGGGAAAACAACATTTTTACCAAAAACTAACTCATAGGGTGAAAAGCCTGTGGTGTTCCTCCAAGTGGTTCTATAAGCTCAAAGTGCTTCAGGCAGCTTTTGAAACCAGTCCCTCCTGTTCTCCTTTATTGTTTTTGTCAGAATAGCTTCTATGACTTTGTTGGTGCTTTCCACCTGCCCATTTGATTGGGGGTGATAAGGTGTGGTCATTCTATGCTTAATATGGTATTTCTGCAATGTGTCTTTGAAGCCATGGGAATTAAAAGGAGGTCCTCCATCAGTGACTAGCTCCCTAGGCAACCCATACCTAACGAAGATTTATTCAAATAAAAATGTTAATACTGATTCCTCATTAGCTTTGATAAGTGCCTTGGCCTCTACCCACTTAGTCATGTAATCTGTACATACTAGTATGTAAATTCTTTGATTAGATGGAGGATTAATGGGACCTATAAAATCTATTGCCCATCTTTCAAATGGTTCAAGAATTACCTGGGGATTGAGTGGCATTTCATCCCTGTGGTTAGGCTGGCCAATTCTTTGGCAGCTATCACAGGCCCTGACATATTTTTTTGCATATTTGAAAATTGAAGGCCAGTAATATCCCATCCTGAGGACTTTTTGTGTTGTTCTTTTATCTACGAAATTTCCTCCACAAGGTCCATCGTGGAAAGATTTCAGTACATCATAAATCTGATCTTCACCAATGCATCTCTGGATCTCCTGATCGAGTCCTCTTTGAAACAGACATCCGCTTATCCAGCTGTACCTAGCGCTCTGCTGAATGATTTTCCTTTTTTCTATGTGCGATAGGTGTGATGGTAATTTTCCTGCAACTAAGTTGTTGGCAATATCTGCATACCAAGGTGAGTGGGCAGAGATTGCAAATAAATACTCATCGGGAAAAGAATCATCTACTGGAATATTTTCATTACTTTTCAATTGAGAAAGAAAGTCAGCAACTACAATTTCTTTTCCTGGTCTATCTACAATTGTGATATCAAATTCCTGTAATAACAGTAACCATCTAGTGACTCGAGCATTTGTAATTGATTTATTCATTAAGTATTTAATGGTCGAGTGATCGGTATGCACAAAAGTAGTATAACCAGTGATTTAATGCCTAAATTTGTTGATAGCATAAATAACTGCTAGAAATTCTTTCTCAGTGACCGTGTAATTAAGTTCTGCAGGAGTCATGTTTTTACTAATGAAGTAAATGGCATAGGGAAGACCATTTTCTTCCTGTCCCAGGATAGCTCCAATGGCAGTGTCTAAGGCATCATAGGATATGTGAAAGGGGAGTGCCCAATCTGGTCCTCTCAAAATGGGAGCTATGGACAACTGATGTTTAAGCTGATCAAATGCTTTTTCACAGTCATCAGTCCACTTAAATTCAACATTTTTCGTTAATAACACAAACAGAGGGGAAGCTATCTTAGAAAAATCTTTGATAAATCTTCTGTAGTACCCTGCATGTCCTAAGAAACTCCTTACTTCTGTCTGGGTTTTGGGAATAGGGAGGGTCAAAATTACCTGTATTTTTGCAGGATCGACCTGAATTCCTAATAATGAAACAAAGTGGCCTAATACAATGCCTTCATTCATCATCATATGGCATTTCTCACTACTTAAGGCAAGATGTGCTTCAATACACCGCTTAAGTACTTTTTCAAGATTCTGCTGAGCATATTCAAAGGTTGTTCCATAAGGAGTAAATTCGTCCATAAAAATTTCTAAGGAATCATTTATCATATCAGAAAAGATACCTATGACCGCTCTCTGAAATGTTGCTGGGGCATTACATAGCCCAAATGGGAGAACCCTGTAAGCAAAGGTCCCCCAAGGGCTAGTAAAAGTGGTTTTATCCTGGTCCTGGGGTGCAATCCTTATTTGATAATATCCGCTAAATCCATCCAAAAAGGAAAAGAACTTCTTACCAGCTAAGTTATCTAATATTTGATCAATGAATGGTAACGGGAAATGGTCCTTCTGGGTGGCCTTATTTAGGGCTCTATAGTCTACACATACTCGCCATTTCGCATTTTTCTTGGGTACTATTACTAGCGGAGAAACCCATTCACTATCGGATATGGGGTATATAAATCCTGCATTTAACAATTTTTGAAGCTCTTCTTTTACTATTTCCATTAGATTGGGGTTCATCCTTCTTTGGGGTTGACAAACTGGTCGGGATCCTTCTTTAATATAAATACGGTGAGTGCACAGCTCAGGGGAAATCCCTTTCATGTCTGTGTAATCCCAAGCGAATGCTTCTTTATTTTCTTTAAGTAGCTTCATTAACTGTTGTTTTTGATCATCTGTTAGGTTAGGATTTATATTTAATGTTTTACCTGGTTCGATTTCTACTGTCATACTTTTGGAAGGACTGCCAGCTAGTATCTGAGATAAATTTTCTGTTTCAAGGTTGTTCTGGGATTCTGATTCTAGGATTGTAGTGAGGTGATTATGTATTTCTGAGCTAACCGAAGAAGGTTCAGAAATAAAGTTGTTGATTAATTCATCTTCGGTTGAGTTTTTGAGAGTTAAAGCTTGTCCGATAGTTAAAATAGGTTAGGTTTCCTCATCCTCATAGTCTACCCATATTGAATTATCGTTATTAATCATGGGTGTGGCATGAGGATAAAGAGTCAACTGTTTAGTTTCCTGCCCATTGGATATTGTCATTGATCCAGACCTACAGCTAATGAAAGCATCTGCTGTAGCCAACCAAGGTCTTCCTAGAATTAATGGATGACCCCCAAGCTTTGTTTTAGTTTGTAACACCACAAAGTCGGCTGGGTAATTCCAAGATTCTACAAAAATTACCAGGTCTTCGATCACTCCTTCAGGTTTAATTGTAGAGCGGTCAGCCAACTCTAAAATGGTTGGAGTTTCCCTAATTAAGTGTTTCAACTGCAGTAATTGTGTTGTTTCAAGTGTCATAATATTTATTGCAGCACCAAGATCCACTAGAACTTTAGAGACAAAGGTTTTGCCGACCTGAACTGTTACTGTAGGGTGACCAGGGTCACCATATTTTACGGGGGGGGCCTTTTTCTGTCATCAAAGCAGTCAGTTCTCCCATCACATGAGCTATGAGGGGTTCCTTGGCTTTTCTTCCAGGCTTCCTGACACAAATATCCCTAACAGTTCTGGCATAGATAGGGACATCTCTTAGAGCTTGCAATAATGGGATTTTGACATATAAATTCTGCAGTTCTCCTAAAAGGTTAAAAGCTGGTGGCTCAAATGTTTTATTAAGAGTCAATCTTTCAGGGAAGGGTGGTTCTGCTGTTTGGACAGTCTTGTTAGAATATGATTCAATAATTTCAGTATCTTTATTGGATGACTTTTCCTTTCTAGTTTCTTCTTTTTCAGAGTGAGTAATGCCATCTATGATGGGTTCAACTATCCTCCCGGAGCGTAAATGGATATCATTACATTGCATAGGGAGGACAAGCTGACTTTGAATATCGATTACCTGCAAGGCTTTATTATTGTTTGGATTGGGGTTAGGTTGCACAGGCAGTTGGGGTCTCATTGATTGGTTTTTCTGCGGAGTATTGGATGGTAAGGAAAGAGACTGTTGTTGTTGAGGAAATGGTATCTGTTGGGCTACCCAGTTTGGATTCCATTGATTAAAATACGGTTGCTGGGGAGCCCAAGGATTCCATATAGTAGGATCAAGAAAAGGAAGATTTGGTTGCTGCATAAGTGGAAAATTCATTGTATTAAAGGGTGGGTACTGCATTTGGTTCATGGGTGGGTAGTTTGTTTTAAAAGGAGAATTATTATTCCAACGACTGAATGTTTTGTTAGAACTCATACCTTGTCTTTGTGGCCATTGCCTCCTCTATGTCATCAAGTACACTGCTTCAGCCTCTTCTTCAATTGACTGCAATGCTGCTTTGATTCCAGGCAGAGAGGGGCATTGCTGGGTTTCATGGTCCTTCTCGCAGATTGTGCAGATAGGTATCTTATCCAGTGGGCATTCCTTGAGTGGGTGTTTTTCTCTGCATTTGGAACAGAAAATAGCTAGAGCAGCTTCTGCTTCCGCCTGTTTCTTCTTAACCTGCAGAGCATCAATTTGTGAAGCAAAAGAGCTTAGCATCTCAGTTTTAAATTCTTCCAATAAGTTACCTATTTTGGCTCTTGTTGCTCCTCCACTGGCTGACTTCTGAACTCTTGAATACACATTATCCCTACTCTTTGATCTGTTCCCCACTCCTCTTGAGCATCTCATGCAGAGATTGATAATTTCATCAAATGATTCTTTGGAAATGTCCCCTTTTCCTAGCATGTTCAACATGTCCAAGTAGTCATCTCTTACCCCTTTCAGCAATATGGTTTTCAGAATATCTTTACTCATATTGGGGTGGTCAAACCTCTATAGATTATACTGCAGTCTTTCCACAAAATCTTCTAAGCTCTCGTCCTCCTTCTGAACCATTTAAAACAATTCTTCCTTCCTTTCTCTTGTTCGGCAGTAGTCTTGATATTTGGCCAGGAATCCCTCTTTCATCTGGTCCCAGGTGGTGATTGCCTGAGCTCCTAAGCTCATGAACCACCTCGACGCATTCCCTTTTAGTGTTGCTGGAAACAGTTTTAGTTTATGATTAGGACTCACATAATCATAACTTCTACATAGTATATCGAATTCAAAGAGGAATTCATCTGGGTCTTCAGAGGATAACCCATGGAAGTTGGGTAATGCTAAGAGTGGAATGTTCTTCATAGGGGTCGTTCCTCTCGGGAGGTCCCCAATAGGGAACTCCAGGGTAGAGAGTGAGTTCTCCTCCCTTCCTTCTGTTCTGTTATCCTCCATTGGTCTTTTTCCTGAATCACTTACTTTATCTTCTGTATCTTCTATTTCTTCAGGTTCTTCTACAGGTTCCTCATTGTATTCTGGTACTTCTAGCTTCCTTTCAAGTCCCAATACTTCCTCCGTCTGTCGATCCGTTTTTGAGGAGTATTGGATTTGATGTCTTCGGGAACTCGTCCTCTGTGATGTTTCGGCCTTTGAGATGATTTCGTCAATAAAAGTCTTTCTTCCTCCCTTGCCGCCTGTGAAATTAGGTTTCTTGCGTCCTCTCATGCACCTGTTATTTTCACAAAGAAATCCTTAACGCTTTTAGAAATCTTTAGTTGCCTTCCCCGGCAATGGCACCAAAATGTTGGCTAGTTGGATTGTTTATTGATTAAACAATCAAGTACCACATTAATTGTCAACCTGGGAAAGTCTTTTTATTCTAAAGGCTACCGTGTACTGTATGTACTTAATTCTAAAAGCATTAAAAGTTGTAGTATACGTGATTCCTACGCTAAGTTATCACAGTACTGATGAAATGAAAGTAATTAATTAAGATTACGAATTTGAAAAGCAAAGTGATGGATGCTCTGTTGGCAGAGGATCAGGACCCTATCCTCCAAGTGAGGACGTTCAGCACCTGCCCCTGTTACCAGATTGCTAATACACACTGCACTCTAATTCACCGGTGAAAGATCCTTGCACAACTTCAAGCAATTAATGAAACAAAGTACTAGCAAAACGGAAATACCAGAGGTAATGCTACAGAATCCAAACAGAGTATCAGCAGAAAGAAACTATCACACACTTACACACTTGACAGAAAATTAAATGGGTGAATCTTGTGAGGAAGGTGGGTCCAGTCCCTCTCACAAGATTCCCCAGAACACAAAGGATAGATTAAGTGCTCAGAACAATCTTCTATTCATCTGCCAAAAGATTCAAGTACAATAAAGTTCAGACTTGCTGATGTCTCTCAAAATCTCCCTTACAGACCACAATCCCCCCTTCTAATGTAGATGTCTCCTCTTTATAGAGGAGACATCTATTACAATAGATTATTATAGTTCATTCAGTTAACCCATTCTATCAAAAATAAGAATTACAGAACGTTGTTACAACAATATAATAATATATTATTTCTTAGGTTCTGGCTGTTACACAGTTGGTAACCGACTTCGGCCGTCTTCTTGGGATTCTCGCAATCCTTTGCCATTTCCCCATGCTGTTCCTGATTTAAGCAATGGTAACTGTGTTCTACCCGCTTTAGACAGCTGCTTGATCATGTCGCGTCGGCGTTCTTCAGATAGTTGCCGTTTGTTATTCCCAGCTATTGCAAAATAGCTTGCTTTAGATGGTTGTTGTTGCTAACTGTAGCAATTGCGTAGTTGCTGCTTCTGGTGTTGCAGCAACCACGTAGTTGCTGTTTCTGGTGTTGTGGCAACTGCGTAGTTGCTGTTTCTGGTGTTACAGCAACTATAAATTATAATTCCTGCAGGCTTAAGACAATTACTTGGCAACTTAGTCAGCTTTTCCAAAGATAAATATAAAGATACTCACGAATATGCAATGAACAATTAAACATATAGATATGCGGAAAGTTATTTCGTACCTTGGGGTGATTAAGTCATTATGTAATCAAAGCTTACAACTTATGACTGAAAAGGATAATATTATGGCAAAAATATAAGGTCAAAATTGGTCAATTCGGAGTCCTAACAGGTATCAGAGTTGTTTTGGCTTCAAGGGGATGCCTTTATTGCTAAGGAGTTTCACTCTGGTCTGTGGTAAACCATGTTCAGTGGGAGATCTACGAGATCAATTCTAGTGATGAAAGAAGAGGGCGAGGAGTGGAAAGATAGAGATCAAGAAATTTAATGGCCAAAGTTTTGAGTTGTGGAAAATCAAGATGGAGGATCTATTGGTGGATAAAGATCAATGGATTGCAGTAGATGCAGGTACTAAACTAACATCAGAGGAAACTACGACAAAGGAGTTGTGGGACAAGTTAGAGACTTTGTACCAATCTAAGTCTCTAGTGAATGAATTGTTCCTATGGAAAAAGTTGTACAACCTGAGGATGAAAGATGGAGAATCAATGTTAGAACATATGAATGAATTTAATACTGTGGTAAGTCAGTTATCGTCTATTGATATTAAAGTTTCAAATGAATATAAGTGCATTAGTCTTTTGTGTTCTCTACAAGATTCATGGGATAGTCTGGTTATTGCGATAGGTAGCAATACAACTACCTTGCAGTTTGATGAAATAGTCTCATCCTTGCTAACAGAGGAGATGAGATGAAAAAATATGGAGAGCCATAATAGTGATGCCTTGTCTATACCATGACAGTCCAAGAATAGAAACAAAAATAAGCCATCGAGTGGGAGATATAAATCTCTAGGAAAAATTGTAAAGGTGGTGTGCTGGAAATGTGGAAAGGAAGGGCACTACAAAAAGGATTGTAAATCTAAAGCTCTTAATAAAGGAAAGGTATCCGATGATGCTTCTTCTACAGAGGCGAAAACCACCTTAGATGAAGGTGGGGATGTGTACTTGGCTTCTTCAAGTACACATGTAGATCACGAGGCATGGTTGATTGACTCAGGTGCATCCTTTCATGTCACTTGCCATAGAGAGTGGTTATACAAATATGATAAATACGATTGTGGTGATGTCTTCTTAGGGGATGATAGGAAGGCTAGAATTATTGGTCACGGAAAATTAAAGTTGAAGTTGCAAGGTGGAAGGGTTAGAACACTTCCGGGTGTTCTACATATTCCTGCATTGGCCAAAAATCTAATTTCTGTAGGCAAGCTGGATGATGCAGGTGTAAAAATAGTGTTCAAGAAGGATACCTGCAAGATGGTTCGGGGGCACTGGTATTGCTCCGGAGAGTTCGGATTGGAACTTTGTACAAGCTGCAAGGCAACACTATTGTTGATGCATGCAACAATTTCGTGGTTCATGAAAGTGGAGCAGAAAATCTAGTGGTCTCTGGAGAGAAGACCATTTTGTGGCATCAAAGGCTTAGACATAATCGAGAGAAGGGACATCGAATACTTCACGGTAAAGGTATGGTAGAAGGTATGAGTAATAGCTCTCTATATTTTGATTTCTATGAAAATTGTGTATATGGGAAGCAGAATTGGGTGAGTTTCCCTTTTGGTGGTAAGAGGGAAAAATAGATATTAGAGCTTGTGCACAGTGATGTGTTTAGACCTGTGAAGGTTCCATCACTAGGCAAGTCTATGTACTATGTATCATTTATAGATGATTTCTCAAGGAGTACATGGATATATTTCCTTAAGAAGAAATCTGAAGTCTTTGACAGGTTTAAAGAATTTAAGGCTCTGGTGGAAAACCAGACAGAGAAGAGGATAAAGGTTCTGAGGGCAGATAACGGTGGAGAGTTTTGCAGTAAGGAATTTGAAGAATTCTGTAAGAAGTGTGGTATAGCATGGCAGAACACTACTCCATATACACCTCAGCAAAATGGAGTTGCAAAAAGAATGAACAAGACGTTGATGGAAAGGGAAAGAAGCATGTTCAGTGGTGCCAAGTTAGGACAGGAATTCTAGGCAGAGGCAGTGGAGACAACATGTTACCTGGTCAATAGATCACCTTCATCAATGTTGGAGGATAAGACTCCACAAGAGGTATGGACTGGTAAGAAACCCTCTATTTCACATCTGAGGGTATTTGGATGTGATGTATATGTACATGTTCCAAAGGAGAAATGAACCAATTTGGATAGTGAATCTGAAATGTGCATATTTATTAGGTATAAGGATGGCTTAAAGGGTTATAAGCTTTGGAACCCAGAAACAAGGAAGGTTGTGTACAACTGAGATGTCGTGTTCAGAGAGGTGAAATATGTTATTAAACATGAAGTCCAACCAAAGGAACCTAAGAAGATAGAGTTTGAGCTAAAGGAGGAAGAATCAAACTTTATAGCAGAGGAGGAATCAAAAGATGAAGATCCACAAACTCTGGGTGTGAGAAGATCAGTTCGAGAAAGAAGGTAGCCAAAAAGGTATAGTCCATCTTCTTTCTATTCAAATTTTTCTTTACTTATTATTGATGATGATCCCAAAAATGTGAAGGAAGCAGTAGATTCAGAGGATGGAAAGCTCTAGAAAGAGGCCATGGTTGATGAAATAGAATCTTTGCAAAAAATTGAGGCTTGGGATCTGGTGGAGTTGCCAGATGGAAGGAAACCCATTGGTAGAAAATGAGTGTTAAAGAAGAAGACAAATGCAGAAGGAAAGGTGGAGAAATATAAAGCTCGGTTGGTAGAAAAAAGGTTATTCCCAGGTGCCAGGAATTTATTTTGGTGATATTTTTTCTCCTGTTGCCAAGGTAACTTCTATTAGATTACTTTTATCTGTTGCTACTGCTTTTGATTTTGAGGTAGAACAAATGGACGTGAAGAAAACATTTCTTCATGGGGATCTGGAAGAGGAGAACTACATGAAGCAACCTGAAGGCTTTGCGGTGAAGGGTAAGAAAGAACTGGTATGCAAGTTAAATAAGTCTCTGTATGGGTTAAAACAGTCACCAAGGATGTGGTATCAGAAATTTGATACATTTATATGGGGACTTGGTGTCACTAGAATCAAAGAAGATCACTATGTGTGTTTTAAATTAATTGGTGACCATGTTATTTATCTGGTCTTGTATGTGGATGATATGTTGCTGGTTAGAAATGACAAAGAAATTATCCAGGATTTGAAGACCAATTTGTCCTCCAAGTTTGACATGAAAGATCTTGGTGCTGCAAACTATACTTTGGGCATGGAAATTAAATGAGATCAGACAAAGAGGAAGCTCTGGTTAAACCAGAGGATGTATGTTGAGACAATATTGCAGAGGTTTAATATTCAGGATAGTAATCCGATGAAGGTTCTTATTCCTGTAGGTGTAAAGTTATCTGTTGAATAGTGTCCCAAGACACAAGAAGAGGAAGAGGACATGTCCCGTGTTCCATATGCAAGTGCAGTCGGTAGCTTGATGTATGCGATGGTCTATACTAGACCAGACATTTCACATGTAGTGGGAGTATTGAGCAGGTTTATGTCAAAACCAGGGAAGGACCATTGGGTAGCAGTGAAGCAGGTTTTCAGGTATTAGCATGGCACTAGTGATTATAGTTTGTACTACCAAGGAAGACCAAGATTGGATAGAGTGTTGGATATTCATGGCTTTGTTGATGCAACCTAGGCTGGAGATATGAATCAGAGAAGATCTACAAGTGGGTATGTGTTTAACCTATTTGGAGGTGCAGTCAGGATGAGTAAGAAACAATCTGTAGTGGCACTATCAACTACAGAGGCAGAATACACGACAGCCACTCATGCAAGCAAGAAGCAGTTTGGTTGCAGAGATTGTGTTCAAGTATGGGGTTAGTACAGGGAGCTATAAGGATAGACTGTGACAGCCAAAGTGCAATTTTCTTGGCAAAGAACCCTGCTTATCATTCAAACACAAAGCACATTGATTTCAGTATCACTTTGTGAGGGATATGATAGAAGACAAAAAGGTGTTGCTGGTAAAGGTGGACACTTTGAAGAATACTGCAGATGCATTGACAAAATTTGTGAGCTCTGAGAAGTTCTCTTGGTGTAGAGAAACAATGGGCATGTTAGGGCTAGAAAAATGACTAAGCTCTCCTGTGGCCCCCTGTGGAAAGAAAACAACAAATGGGAGATTGTTGGGTTGTGTTATATTCTTTCCACATAGTTAACAGGGGGTTTGAGGGGTACCCGTAACCTTTGGACCCTATGTTAGGTTGGGCGGACCCACCTATGGTTTTGTGCATGATTTTCGCACATGTTTTTTGGACGCGATGGTTTTCGGTCCATGGTATTGGATCGATGGTTTTTTGGTCCATGGTATTGGACGTGATGGTTTTTCGGTCCATGGTATTGGATGCTTCGGCATGTATAAATATGTATTGTAACATTGAAAAGAATATAATGAAAAATCAAGCTGGTAGTCCCAGTTTTGGGATCCAGGGGAAAATTTCTGTGCATATGTGTTTTTATGTGTTATGCTCTCGCATTGTTTATTTTTTTGTGATTTAGAATTCGTATGCAGGTAATTTCTATACGGGGTTAAAACCTACAGCCAAGATGACTTATCAACACATCATAGTTGGATCTAGCACCATGGAGGAGGATGAAGCCACTTCCAAATGGAAAATATAAATGGAGATGAATGGAAAGGAAGTATGATGCTAGGGAAGCAACTACTGATGAAGAGAATTCACTAGGAATATGATAAGGGGAAAAAAATTGTAAGAAAATGTAATGAACAATGAAACGTTGATGGTGTGTGCTGAAATGTATAGACATTAAACACTTAAGTGATCAATTTTCCCACCAGCCAATACAATAAAGTAGGCACTCTCCTTGAGAGTCAAAGCACAGTTTCTCTGGCAAGGAAAAGGACCCCCACATTTGTGTGTGGGGGTGAACTTGAAGTGAATATAATATACAACTTGACATCATCCGTGTCAAGTGAGCGTGGTATACAACTTGACACCATCCATGTCAAGTAAATTAGAATATGGACGCCTAGTAGGCCCTGAGTAGCTTAAAATTTCCCTTTCATATGTGCACAATGACACAATATGCATTGGTACTGTCACATCCAGAAGCTACTGCATCAGTAATATGGGCCACTCAGACGTATTGAGGGTTTTACGACATAATATTCTTTACTTCATTTCCACATCCTTAAAGAAGAATCTGACAAAATATGGGGTAGTACCAATGGACATATTTATTTTATATTTTTAACTTTCTCTTATGAATAAAGTCTCATCACAACCAAATGTATCATAATTTCTCTTTCGAAACATCTGGCACATTTGACAACATGCTCTTTCATGTGTTATTATCAGGTTATTTTAAACAGTGTAGGTATTTTTTTATTATTAATAATTGTGAACAAGCATAACATTAATAAGATCTCATCAAGATCTTGAATTTCAATATTTCAAAACATCTAGTACATTATCTGATCATAATTTTCAAATAAATACTAAAAGTGTGCTCCTTCATGTACATCAAGAGTGATCAATATTTTCATTATGTATTTGACAGGTAAACTATAACTAGTATTTTCACATATTCGTGAAAAGAAAAGTAGAAGTGTTCGAGTGTGGCTAAGAGTTGTACAAATGGTGAGATGTCATGGTGCCTGCCTTCGAGTGAGAGTCCTAATGTCCACACCCTCATTCTCTTCCCATCCCCAAAACAAGTTCAACTGAAATTCTTCTCACTACAAACTTTATGGCCATGGCGATGGGCGATCATAGAAAATTAGAGGGCAATGTGTGTAGTTTTTAACCTCGTACATAAATTACCTGCATGCAAATTCTAAAAACATAAAATAAACAATGGCGAGAGCATAAAGCATAAAACAAATATACACAAAGATTTTCCCTTGGATCCCAAAATTAGCACTACCAGATTGATTTTTCATTATGTTCCTTTCAATGTTACAATACACACACACACACACACACACACACATATATACACACATATACATATACATAGATATATATCCATAAACCCTAATCCATTAACCTTGGATTAGAACATAATTGTAGTTCCCTTAACCAGATCTACAAAATACCATAGAAAGAAAACCATCATGCTCAAAACCATGTGAGAAATCCATGCACAAAACCATAGGTAGGTCTGCCCACCTAATATAAGGTCCAAACAAACTTTCTAAGGGTTCTACCCCAGACCCCTTGCAGGAGGGCTACTACCCCCCCTGAGACCCCCCTGCACTTGGGGTAGTCATGGAAAGAATATAACACAACCTAACATTCTCCCACCTTTACTAGCAACACCTTTTTTTTCTCAACCATATCCCTCACAAAGTGATAATGAACATCAATGTGCATTGTCTTCGAATGATAAGCAAGGTTCTTTGCCAAGAAAATTGCACTTTGGCTGTCACAATCTATTCTTATAGATCGTTGTATTAACCCCATACTTGAACATAATCTTTGCAACCAAACTGCTTCCTTGCTTGCATGAGTGGCTACCATGTATTATGCCTCTGTAGTTGAAAGTTCCACTACAGACTGTCTCTTACTCATCCAACTGACTGCACCTCCAAATAGATTAAACACATACCCACTTGCAGATATTCTTTGATCCATATCTCCAGCCTAGTCTGCATCAACAAAGCCACGAATGTCCAAAACTCTATCTAATCCTAGTCTTCCTTGGTAGCACAAACCATAATCACTAGTGCCACACAAATACCCACAAACCTACTTCACTTTTGTCCAATTCTCCCTCCTTGGTTTTGACATAAACTAGCTTAATACTCCCTTTGCATGTGCAATGTCTGGTCTAGTATAGACCATTGAATACATGAGGCTACCGAATACACTTGCATATGGAACATGGGACATGTCCTCTTCCTCTCTTATGTCTTGGGACACTATTCAACAGATAAATTTACACCTACAAGAATAGGAACCTTCACAAGTTTACTATCTTGCATATTAATCCTCTACATTATTGTCTCGACATGCTTCCTTTGGTTTAACCAGAGCTTCGTCTTTTCCTGATCTCATTTAATTTCCATGCCCAAAATATAGTTTGCAACACCAATATATTTCATGTCAAATTTGGAGGACAATTGGGTCTTCAAATCCTGGATAATTTCTTTGTTATTTCCAACCAGCAGCATATCATCCACATACAAGACGAGATAAATAACATGGTCACCAATTAATTTAAAATAGACATAGTGATCTGCTTTGCTTCTGGTGAAGCCAAGTCCCTGTATAAATGTATCAAATTTTTGATACCACATCCTTGGTGATTGTTTTAACCCATACAAAGAATTTTTTTAACTTGCATACCATTTCTTTCTTACCCTTCACTGCAAAGCCTTCATGTTTCTTCATGTAGATAACTTCTTCTAGATCCCCATGAATAAATTTTGTCTTCACATCCATCTACTCTACCTCAAAATCAAAAGCACCCACAATAGATAAAAGTAATCTAATAGAGAGTACCTTGGCAACAAGAGACAAAATATCACCAAAATCAATTCCCGACACTTGGGAATAACATTTTCCTACCAACCGAGCTTTGTATTTCTCCACCTTTCCTTCTACATTCACATTATTCTTGAACACCCATTTGTTGCCAATGGGTTTCCTTCCATCTAGTAACTCCACTAGATCCCATGAATCATTTTTGTGCAAATATATCATTTCATCAACCATGACCTCTTTCGAGAGTTTGCCATCCTCTGAATCTACTGATTCCCTCATAGTTCTAGGATCATCATCAGTAATAGATAAAGAAAACTTTGAATAGAAAGAAGATGGACTATACCCTTCTGGACGCCTTCTTTCTCTAACTAATCTTCTCATAGCCAGAGTTTGTGGTTCTTCATCTTCTGATTCCTCTTCTGTTGTAGAGTCTCATTCTTCCTCCTTTAGTTCAAACTCTATCTTCTCAGGTTACTTTGGTAGGACTTCATGTTTAATAACATCTTTCATCTCTCTAAACACCACATCTCGGATGTACACAACTTTACTTGTTTCCGGGTTGCAAAGCTTATAACATTTTAAACCATACTTATACCCAATAAAGATGCACTTTTTAGATTTATTATCCAACTTTTTTCTTTTCTCCTTTGAAACATGTACATATGCATCACATCCAAATACCCTTAGATGTGAAAGAGAAGGTTTCTTACCAGTCCATACCTCTTGTTGAGTCTTATCTTACAATGCTGATGAAGGTGATCTGGTGACCAGGTAACATGCATTCTCCACCACCTCTACTGAGAATTATTTTTCTAACTTGGCACCATTGAGCATGCTTCTTTCCCTTTCCATCAATGTTTTGTTCATTCTTTCTACAACTCCATTTTGCTTAGTTGTGTATGGAGTAGTCTTCTGTCATGCTATACCACACTTCTTAGAAAACTCTTCAAATTCCTTCTTGAAAAACTCTCCACCATTATCCGTCCTTAGCACCTTTATCTTCTTCTTTGTCTGGTTTTCCACCAGAACCTTAAATTATTTAAACCTCTCAAAGACTTCATATTTCTTCCTGAGGAAATATATAAATATATTCCTTGAGAAATCATCTATAAATGATACATTTCCCAGTGATGGAACCGACACAGGTCCAAACACATCACTATGCATAAGTGCTAATATTTGTTTCACCCTCTTACCACCAAAGGGGAAACTCACCCAATTCTACTTCCCATATACACAATTTTCATAGAAATCAAAATCTAGAGAGAAATTATACATACCTTCTATCATACCATTACCGTGAAGTATTCTAAGGCCCTTCTCTCCAATATGTCCAAGCCTTTGATGCCATAGCATGGTCTTTTCTCAAGAGACCACTAGATTTTCTGCTCCACTTTAGGGAACCATAGAACTGTTGCACCCATCAATAACAATGGTACCTTGAATTTTTTACAGAGTTCCAATCCGAACTCCCCACATCAATACCAGTTCTTCTCAAACCATCCTGTAGGTATCTTTTTCAAACACTGTTTTTACACCTGCATCATCCAACTTGCTTACAAAAGTCATATTTCTGGTCAATGCAGGAATGTGCAAAACACCTAGAGTGTTCTAATCCTTACACCTTGCAACTTCAACTTGAATTTTCTGTGACTGATGATTCTAGCCTTCATCTCATCCCCTAAAAAGACATCACCACCATCATATTTCTCATATTCGCAGAACCACTCCCTGTGGGGAGTGAAGTAAAAGGATGCACCTGAGCCAATCAACCATGCCTCATGATCTACATATGTAATTGAAGAAGAAGCCAAGTACACATCCCCACCTTCATCTGAGGTGGTTTTTGCCTCTACATAAGCAGCGTCATCAGATCCCTTTCCTTTCTTAGGAGATTTAGATTTACAATCCCTTTTGAAGTGCCCTTCGTTTTTCGCATTTCCAGCACACATTTACAATTTTTCCTGGAGATTTAGATGTCCCTCTCATTTTAGATATCCCACTCGAGGACTTATTTTTGTTTCTATTTTAACCTCCATATTTTTCCATCTCATCTCCTCTGACAGCAAGAATGAGACTATTTCATCAAACTGTAAGGTAGTTGCATTGCTACCTATTGAAACAACTAGACTATCCCACTAATTTGGTAGAGAACAAAACAAACTGATGCACTTATCTTCATATGAAATTTAAATATCAATAGATAATAACTAGCTTACCACAGTATTAAATGAATTCAGATGCTCTGTCACCAAGTCTCCATCTTTCATCCTCAGGTTATACAATTTTTTCCATAGGAACAGTTTATTCACCACAAACTTAGATTGGTACAAAGTCCCTAACTTGTCCCACAAAGCCTTCGCTGAAGCTTCCCCTGATACATTCAACAATACTGAATCTGAGACACATAATCGTATTGTTCTCTTTGCCTTTCGATCCAACTTTGCCTAGTCTTCAGTTGACATTGTTGTTGGTTTAGTACCCGGATCTACCTCAATCCACTAATCTTTATCCACCAGCAGATCCTCCATCTTGAGTATCCACAACTCAAAAATATGACCATTAAATTTCTCGATCTCTATCTTTCAATTGCTAACCATCTTCTTTCACCACAAGAATTGATCATGCACATCTCCCATTGAACAGGGTCTACGACAGGGCTGAGCAAAAAACCCCTCAGCAGCAGACGCGTCCCCTTAAAGCCAACACAACTATGATACCAAATTTAGGTTTTAACCCTGTACGGAAATTACCTGATACAGATTCTAAAATTAGAAAATAAACAATGGTGAGAGCATAAAACATAAAACAGATATACACAAAGATTTTCCCTTGGATCCCAAAATCGGGACTACCAGATTAATTTTTCATTATTTTCCTTTCAATGTTACAATACATATATATACATGCCGAAGGATCCTTAAACCCCAATCCATTAACCATGGAATAGAACATAGCCGTAGTTCTCTTGACTAGATCTAAAAAATACCATGGAAAGAAAACCATCATGCCTAAACCCATGTGCAAAATCCATGCACAAAACCATAGGTACGTCTGCCACCTAATATATGGTCCCAAAAAAATTTCCTAGGGCACTACCAAGGACCCCATGCAAGGGGGCTATCGCCCCCCCGGCAGCACTCAACACAACGTACAGGGTAATCATTATCATTTTCTCTATGGTAGGGAGGCCTAATTATGGATTCGACATCTTCACCATTGACCTTCGTGCAAATTTCTCTACGCACTCACAACCCAAATTTTTGAACGATCACTTACTCACAAACACCAAATTCATCAATAACAATGGCCAGTATGTTTACCCCTCTGATGCTAAGCTCATCATTCTTCGAGAAAATGCTGATGCCAATATAATTCTTGCGTCAAGGAGAAAGGGAATCTAGTTAATCTAGCTACAATGTCATGAGGCAAAGCCTCACCATAAAAATCCTTCGGATTAAAAACCTAATGGTAACCTAGTATAGATATAAAACAATCCATTAAATAAAAATTTCAACCTATCGAAGGTAGACTCCACAATAAATACGACACCCACGCCACACTGTAGGATATATTTGAAAGATTCAACTGCATTTCATTAACCATATCACAAAATAAATAAAAATAAACGAGACTCCAATACTTGATTTGGACAACTCCTACAAGAAGTATACCATTCATCTCCATTTAGCGCTTTTAGCAGGAGAAGAAATAAGAATTGATAGAATCAAAAGTGGCCTTAATACAGTTAACAACAGTTAGTTATAAAAGAAAAGGGGCTTTAATACCTATAACAACAGTTAGTCATGAAAATGGCCTTACTACCAATGTTTGATTAATGCATGTGCCACATATGTGAAAACCAACATGTACATGCAACTGAATGGAAATAGGATATAAGATATTATAGTCTCATAGAATTCATTCACTAAAGACAAATCAAGAAATGGAAAGTTGGATGAAAAATTCTTTAAAAGAAAAGAGTGGTGTGAAAACACACCATTTATTATGGTTGGAATTACAAAAATATCAAGCCCTCTCTCCACAAATGCTCAAGCGAGTTGAATATCTTTGGGCATGATGGTGACCCTCTTGGCATGGATGGAGCATAAATTAGTGTCTTCGAACAGGCCAACAAGATATTCTTATGCCACTTATTGCAGAGAAGCCACGACATATGATTGGAATCTTAAATTCTTCTTGAAGTCCTGAGAAATTTCTGTGACGAGAAGTTGGAATGGCAACTTCTTGATAAGAAGTTCAATACTCTTCTTGTACTTTTGGATCTCATGGAGAGCAACAATAATCTACCTAAATCTGTGAGGTTTCTTAACTCCACCAGTTGTTCGTGCAGACTTCCTCGCAACCTTGGTTGTAAGCTGTTTCCTCTATGCTTTTCCACCAGTGGATTTATGGGCAGTCTGCTTCATTTGAGCCATTTTTTTTCCTCCCCTCTTCTCTACAACTTCTTGAATCAAAAATTTTAAGACACAAAATGTCATGCCCTCTAGACTCTACCTCGTTTACCCTTTTATATACAAGTTTCCTCAACATTTTTTTCGAATTTCAATTTCGCACCCTTTCCAACACATCGTGACTATCTGATTTACTCTCCTAATCGATGCTTCCTACTCCTCCACCTCACCCATCACATGGATATGTATCCATGTCTTTCCATCATATATTGTTTTAAATATAAACAAAATTCTTTTCCCACAAAACATTATTCAACGTCGATCTCCTTGCAAATCTCTCTACGCACTTGCCGCCCAAATTTATGAAAGATCACTTACTCAATGACACCAAATCCATTAATAAAAATGGCAAGTTTGTTTCCCCCTATGACGCCAAGCTCCTCCTGCTTCGAAAAAATGTCGATACCGATATAATTCATGCATCGAGGAGAAAGGGAATCTAGTTAATCTAGCTACAATGTCGTGAGACAAATCCTCACCATAAAAGCCTTTAGCTTAAACACCTAATAGTAACCTTATATAGATATAAAACTCAATTTTTTATATCTAAGTAATATAAACATGGAAAATATCTTGATGACATACAAATATGAAACATAGACTCACAACATTGAAAATGGATAAAGTTTCATAAAAATAATTTACTCCTATTTAAATTGTTAGCCACTTGTACTTCTATTTAAATCATTACCCAAAAATCCTTGCCTTCGCTTACTTTTTTTAAAAAGGAGATGAAAACATTGCCGATAATACATAGATAACAGGCCATACTCAAGCTTCTCATGCTACTAGGGACTTGATTATAGAAATTTTCTTGCAATTTTTCTAGAGTAAATAACTTTGTTATTTCAAAGATGGAAAATTGTGGAATTAATCATAGAAGATTTGCAATACTGGAACTATTAAATAATCTATTTTATTTTGTGACATGTATTATCTTCTTTTTAGTTAGAGTTGCATTCAATGTGCTTAGAATAGTAAAGAGCATGTCAATCAAAATCCTTTTAATAAGTTATTCCTCGTTACCTTCATGTTATTCTTATGCCAAGGATACAAGGCAATGGTCTTATATAGATAACAAGAAAAAATCCATAAAGAGGGGAAGGGGACACGAGATAAAGCTCAGGGAACTAGAAATAAAGAGAGAAGCCTTGAAGATCTAGAAATGTGAACCCAATGTTCCTATCCATGATGGTACCTTTTTATGAACAAAGATGTACTATGTGTTATGCAACCATTAGAAAGATGAAGCAAGAAAACCAAATAGACACCATTCTTTATATAAGCTCTGTTTCCTCTACTTGTATTATTGTGCAAACTTTTTATAAATTTGGATTAACATTTTCTTTTGGATTAGTATACCCTTCTCCAAAGTCCACAAAACTAATACATGGTTAAGAGAGTAGATATAAAGATAATTGTTTATTGTTTATACATAAATTAATTTGATCAGAGAGATATAAAATTGAGAATCCATCAATCCCTCTCTTTCTGATATATTTTTTTTGGAATAATGACAATAACCCATAAAATGTTCCTCTTTATCACAAAAATCTACAATTTCCTGAAGATTATGTGTGCGATAATGAATTCCATATACTTTACTAACTCACATCAAAGGGGTATTTACATTTGCTTTCTCTTATAACACATATTACAATGTGAGAAACCCTGCAAGAAGCTTGTGTCTATCAAATAAAGTTTCATGAAAAAAATAAAAAAATAAAAAAAATAATATAATATATATATATATATATATATTATATATGAGTGTTGATACCCAGGGCTACCATGAAGATAAGAAATTTTGATCCCAAATTTATATTCTACTATAGGTACGAAAAAATTGTGACCACTAAGATAAGGCCACTGGAGACATTGAAATACCAAAAAAAAATATTCCCTAAGCATTTTCCATTTCGCTTCCTCATTGAATTGGTATGCACAAAAAACTTACAAGGATTAATTAGTTGACTTTAGAGTGGAGAGTTATACTGGCAAATTTAACAAAATTACTCCTAAAACCATAATTTATTCATAAATCCTCATTGAAGAGATGATTATGTTAATGGAGAAAAATATATATATGATACAAGTTCACAAGAATGTGGCTAGACAACTAAAATGCAATCCATAGCAAAACATTGTGCGTTCAGTTGCCATAAACAAACGAAAATGATGGACTAAAAGTTCATCTACCTTTATAGCTTTGTTTTGGTGGTTCGATAACCTGCCAAATCAAACAGAGCTTTCATAATTATGAGCTGAGAATTTATGTGTGCAAATTGCCAGATATATGTGGGAATGGGGCAATTGGGAAGAAGGACAACAACAAATAACCAATTTCATTCAAAAATACTAATAATTAAAACATTAGAATGTAGAAATTTAAACATTAGAATGTAGGGGTTAATGAGTAAATGAATTATAATATCAATGTTTTGAAATGTATAATTTCTCTAGATATAATTTCACAAGATATATTGAAATTTTTTAAAATTAATTTTATTTAGGATTAATAGAAGTAATTTCATCTTCATTTAAAATAACATTTTTTTGTAAGCTTGGTAGGATCTTTTTTCTATTGATAATTCATGAAAATAAGTATGATTTCTACAAAATTGTAGGTGGCCTTAACTTGCCCGCAGGAAACTAGGTCTATTGGCCACCTGTCTGCATCGAACACTGTCCAAAATTTAAAAAGGGTTTTTCTTACCATCCATGCTACATTGAAAATTTTATCTACTATATAATTCTTATTTAAAAAATATGCTAGCCGTCATATAAACAAAATTATACTGACATGGATGCTTTAATCATTTGATGAGTCCACAAGGGTTGGGGCTTTCGCACTTGAACCCGAGACTTCACTTCTCATCATATTTTGAAGGCTTTGTTCAACCCTGTTCACAATGAGGTTGTTATGATACATCAGCAATTGGACATAGTGTATGTCCCTTTGCCGGTCCTTCATATTTGGCTTAGTTGGTCATTCTTCCTCTGGGTCTTATTTTTCCTTATAGGTTGTCATTGCGCGGGCCATGATGTTTTTCATGACCCAATACTGCTAGATAGTTTGGTGGAACAACGTTTGGCGTCCTCTGGTATTCCTGGGGTCTTTAACAATTGTTTCTCATTCCTTTGCCTTGATCTCTTGATTTTCTATGTTATTGTTTAGTTCTCTTTCCCATTCAAAGATTATTGATTTCACCTCAGGCAGTGTTCCTATGTAGTACACATTGATAAGGTTCTGCATACTCTCTGATGCTACCGAGCCTCACGGTCCCACAATTCTATGTGTCTTGGGTTTAATCAGCAGTCGCCGGATTCACAACACGGTGGCCTTTTTCCGGTGGTCACATGCAAAGGTGGTGATGGACATTGGTTGGTGGCTGCGAGCAATTACTGTCACATTTAATTCCACCTTGTGTGCCTCAGGCCTGGCTCCTCCACGCGTTCTTTGGCAAAATACCTGGTTCTTTGGTCATTCGAGAGGGTTATGTTCTGTTGTTCGACTGCTGTGAGGGTTTGGGTGTGTTCTCTGTCTGGTTCTTATTTCGTGGAGTATGAAGGTCTTCGTTCCCTCATTGAATGTCACTGTAAATGACTGTAAGTTCTCCACACCTGGTTGTGGGTTTGCCAGTCTTCAATGGGTTGAAACCTCTTCAGTTCTGTTGGTACACTCGCTGGTTAATGCACACGATAAGTCCTCAGGGCTTGTTCTACTGTTCTTTGTTGTGGTGTGGTTAAGAAGTCTGAGGTCTTTACTGGTTATTGTCTTCAATTCTTGTTGTGTTGTCACCGTTGTCGTGATGTTGCCTCTGTTCCAGTTTGGTCGCTCTGTTGTGGTTAATGGGTACCTGTAATCACCGTTTTGTGCATGGTTTGTTTAATTTCCATCGCTCTTAGCTGTCAGGCAACAATTTATCAGGTTTCGGCGGCTTGCAATAGGTAATCTCTCCTTCCTTGTTTCAATTTCAGTTCCCTACTGGAACTTGGATTAACCGGAATTGCTCCTCTGGTCTCAGTTTCAGTTGTTCGACTTGGCTCTGCTCCTCAGCTATTCGGTCCACTTGCGCAGGTAACTAAACACAAAAATCCTCTCGTTTTGTAGCTGTTTCAATGGTTTTTTGGCAATGTACAGGTATTGATACTACCCGGTTGCATTTGCAGGTCACAGTTCAACCTGGGCTTGTGGTTCCTCCGGTTTCCAGTCCGTAAAGGATGGCGCAACTTACCGGTAGGCACTGGCCATCTACGCTTGTAAACACGCGGCTAATTTCTTGGGATTTCTGTATTTTTCGTTTTGTCGTTTGTACTTGCGATGCACTATCATTATTCCCCTGTGTAGTTTTGGTCTCAGTCACCTGTTCTGGTTGGTCGTTTGTCGACTGGATGTTGGGGTTTCTATTCTCAAACCCTAGGCCAGGGTCTATCCAGTTCTTGGACGCGACACTTGTGGGTTTGTCAACAGTTATGTTTTGTAATTAAATGTTGGTCAGTTTCAATGAGAATTGGTTATACTGATATATCATTACACAGAAATTACGAGGATTCGTTTGTTTTGAGAGAATTACCTTTTCCTGTAGGTTGCTTCTCCGCTATGGTATGCAGTTCTGTTCGTTCCCGGGACTCTAGTTGTGACACCCTTGTCAAACTGAGTTCTTCACGTCGGTCTTCCGCTTGCAATTGTACAGTTAATTAATTTCTTTGTAGCCTGTTCATTTGTCGAGAATACAAAAAGTATTGTAACCTCACTGTGGCTCTCCTCTAGTTGTCAATAATGTTAGTTTCAATTCATTATGCAGAAAGAAAATTATTATTCAGCAGACAGACAATACATATAGATAAACGACTTTTTGGAATAGATCTGTTTCTTTTATTTGATCTTGTGAAATTGCAGAACCCTGCTTTGGTCTTACATCGCTCTTTTTATATGTTGTGATTATAGTTAATTTAAATTTTCACCGTTTGTCAGTTGAACAGAATTAGTTGTTTGAGTAACCACAGTTTAGTTGTTATTTACAAGATCTGCTTGTGGACAATTTTGTCTTTTCTTTCTTAATTTAACAGATCAATTCCTAACTGAAACTTATTTCTATTAAACTTATAATGACCATAACCGACACTTAACTTTGACTTTTGGCAATTAAAGTAAAATAAATGGACCATCTGTCTTATGACTTCTTAAACTAGAAAATAAAAGAAAACATTCTAGATACTTGTCAACCTTCCAACCTGGCGAGACTTCACCCGGTCATGGTGAGCTAGATGCTCCTGCATCAGGCTCCCGGGGCAAAAAGAAAATCATGGCTCCGGTCCATGATCTTCTCAACTGAAGTTCCTGTTTGTTCAATCTGCCTGGCGTCAAGCCATGAACTGTACTCAATTGAACGGTTCCTCCACTTGACCAGGTACTGTAAGTACTCCTTTCTCCGAGTTTGTTTCACCACCTGAGTGTCGAGAATGCTCTCGATCTCGAGAGGTAGAACGTAAGGCATCTGTCTCTTCCAAGCTCCTCCTTCGTCCTGAGTGCCTTATGTGGGTCGCGTGGTTCCTTCATCTTCCTTCTCTTCTGGGTCGGCCGTATAGGGAAACAAGTCTGCTACATTAAAAATAGGCGAAATGCTTATTCCTGGTGGCAACTGGATCTCATAGGCATTTGCTGAAAACTTCCGAAGAATTTTGCAGGGTCCTATTTTCTTGTACTTCAACTTATTGTACGTACCTTTAGGAAAACGCTCATTGCGAAAATGTGTGAGGACTTCGTATCCTACTTCGTACTGTACCTCCTTTCTCCACAAGTCTGCTTGCTGTTTGTACTTTAAACTATTTTCCTGCAAATTAAGTTTCACCTGTTCGTGCAAATCCCTCATCGCGTTAGCGAAATCTTCTCCCTCTGCGCTTCGCTGTTCTTGTAGTCCAAGATCCCGCAATTCATGCACTCCGCGAGGATGCATGCCGTACAGGATTTGGAAAGGGCTCAAGCCTGTGTTGCGGTTAGGTGAATCGATGTGAGCAAATTCTGCCTGCGCCAGCACTCGATCCCACATCCGTGAGTTCTCTCCCACTAGACTTTGCAGCAGATTCCCTAAGCTCCTGTTTACAACTTCTGTCTATCCATCCGTCTGCGGATGGTAAGAAGAACTGTAACTCAGCTGAGCATTCATCTTTTTCCACAGGGTATGCCAAAAATGTCCTGTGAATTTCACGTCCCTGTCTGACAGGATGGATTTGGGCAATCCATGTAACCTAACAATCTCATTGAAAAACAAATGGGCCACATGGGTGGCATCACTGGTTTTCCTGCATGGGATAAAATGTGCCATCTTTGAGAACCTATCAATCACTACCATTACCAAATCGTATCCTCGTTGCATCTTAGGTAGGCCTAAGACGAAGTCCAAGCTGACGGAATCCCATGGTATGCCTGGAACAGGTAACTGTGTATACAGTCCCGCGTTCTGACTGTGCCCCTTTGCTAATTGGCACACTTTGCATCTGCCTACGAATCACCGCACATATCTCTGCATCCTTGGCCAAAAATAGAAGTGTTTGATCTGCTTGAGTGTTTTATCCACGCCGAAATGTCTGGCCAAGCCTTCGCTATGCTTTTCTCGAATAATGTTCTCCCTCATCGAGCAGTCTGGTATGCACAGTTGTCCGCCTTTGAACACCAATTTCTCCTGTAAACTGTAGTCTAACTAAGGGATATTATTCCTCACCAAAGGGTTCTCGCATGCCTCATAGGCCTCCTTAAAGTCTGCATCCACCTGGTACAAATCCCGCAAGTCCTCAAACCCCAGCACCTGCACAGTGCTTTCCTGCAGAAGTAGAGCTTTCCTACTCAGCGCATCTACTACTTTATTAGCTTGCCCGCTAATGTGTTTCAATACAAAATTAAAGCTTTGTAGGTACTCCACCCATTTGGCATGCTTGTGGTTCAGTTTGTGCTATTGCATTATGTACTGTAATGCAGAGTTATCTGAAAACAACACGAACTCATTTCCCAACAAGTAGTGCCTCCAGTGTTTTAGTGCCTGTATGATTGCATAAAACTCCTTATCATATGATGAGTACTTTTGTCTACTCTCATTTAGCTTTTCGTTGAAAAATGCTATAGGCTTATCCTCTTGGCTGAGAACAACTTCAATTGTTGTCCCGTTGGCATCACAGCGAACTTGAAGTAACTTCGGGAAATATAGTAACCTCAGGATCGGCCTTTCAGTAATTTTTGTATTTAATAAACTGGAAGCATCTCTCCGCTGCTTCTGTCCACCGAAAAGGTTGGTTGGCCTTCTTAATAGTATCCAACATTGGCACACAAATCTCGCTGAAATTTCGTATGAACTTCCTATAATAACTTGCTAATCCATGGAAGCTACGTACCTCAAACAAGTTTTTCGGAGATGGCCAATTCACTATCGCCTCCACCTTCTCCGGATCCATCTTCAATTCATTCTCCGCTATGACAAACACCAGGTAAATAAATTCCCTCTGCAGAAAGGTACATTTCTTTAAGTTTATCAGCAGTTTATTCTGCTGTAATTTCTCCAGTACCTTATGCACATGTTGAAGGTGTTCTGCTCTTGTCCTGCTAAAGATAAGTATGTCATCCAAATAAACTATCACAAACTTCCCAATATACTCCTTCAGCATCTCATTCATTAGCCTCATGAATGTACTAGGCACATTGATCAACCCAAATGGCATGACCAGCCATTCGTACAGCCCCTCATTCATCTTAAAGGCTGTCTTCCATTCGTCCCCCTCACGTATTCGTATCTGATGGTACCCGCTCTTCAAATATATATTGGAGAAATACACAGCCCCACTTAAACAATCCATCATATCATCCATTCGGGGTAGTGGGAATTTGTACCGGATGGTGATTTTATTGATGGCCCTTAAGTCAATGCACATCTGCCATTCTCCTCCCTTCTTGGGGGCGAGGACTGTCGAAACAGCGCAAGGGCTTAAGTTCTCTCTTATCAATCCTTGTCCAACAGTTCTTGCACCTGCTTCATGATTTCTTCATTGTCCTTGGGGCTCATTTGGTATGCCGCTTTGTTCGGAAAACTGGCTCCAGGTATGAAGTCAATGTGATGACTTATGCTCCTTTTGGGGGGTAACTTGTCTGGCAAGTCATCTACAACTATGTCCGTAAACTCCTCCAACATTTGTTGGATCTCCATAGGTAAATCTGTTATCTCTGTATGCAATAACACTGTCCTGGCCTTCTTCACCACTGAGTAACCTATCTCGCTGTCTTCAACCTGTTTTAGGAACTGTTCTCCACTCACCAGCAATGCTCTGGTTTCACCTGTATCAGCTGCTCCTTCTTCTTCTTTGATAAGCACAAGTGTATGCTTGATTCCATCCTTCACGAATTTATAAGTTCGTCACTCCATCGTGTGTCACTTTCCGATCGTATTGCCAAGGTCTGCCCAACAGAATGTGACAGACATCCATTGGCATGATGTCGCAGAAAACCTTGTCCTTGTATCTACCTATTTGAAATTCCACTTCGCGCTGTTCATCCACCAGTAACTGATGGCCTTTTTGCAGCCACAAAACCCTGTAGGGATTGGTATGCTTCAAATGTTTCAAATCCAGCTTCTCTACCATCTCTGTAGATACTAAATTGTCGGTACTACCACTGTCTATAATTAATTTATAGAACTTACCTCACGATTTACAAACTGTTCTAAATAAAGACTTCCAATGTGTCTGGTCGGTGACCTCTTTAACTGGTTTTAACAACACTTTATGCAGCACCAAAGATTCCCCTGTCTCTGGAACATTCTCCGCTTCTTGGGGAGGTGCTACCGCTTCTTCCGGCTGTGCCACGTATGCACCCAGTTGTCCAGCTTGTTATGCTTCCAGACACTCAAACGATCTATGTCCCCATTTATGACACTGATAACATTGGTAACCGACCCCTCTTCCTCGGTCGTTACCACTGCCCAGCTGGGATGGTCTTCCACCCATCACATTATCGCCTTTGTCTGCTAAACCAAAAGCTCTGGAACTGCTGCCTTCTTCGTTACTGCTAGCAGTCCACCCTCTTCCACAGGACTGGCCTTTCCCTCTGCTAGCCCCTCGTCCTCTCCGGGCATTCTGTCTTCTGGTGATTTTCTCCTCAGCCTTCATTGCACTCTGGTACGCTTCCTCAGTGTTATTCGATGACAAAATGCTGATTTCATCCAAAATATCCAACCTTAATCCATTAACATACCTAGCTGTCCTTTCCACTATATCTTCTGTATATCCAGCCCTCAAATTTACTCGATAAAACTCCTCGGTATATTCCCTTACCGTCAATCCTTTCTACCTCAGATTCTGCACCTTCCAGTGCAGTGCAATCTGACAGTCTCTTGGCAGAAATCTGCCTTTTAACTTGGCCACCATCTTTGACCAGGTCTTAATCGGCAATTTTTTCATTCTTTTCCTCTCATTCTGGACACTGTCCCACCATAGGGCTACGTGTCCTTTCAATTTCGTCGCAGTGAACCGAACTCTGCGGTCTTCGCTGACTTCCTCACACTCGAAGTACTTATCCATCTCACTAATTTAATCCAGTAAGACTTCAATAGATAGGTTGTCGTCATACGTCCAAAGTTCTGGCTTGGGTTTACTGCTTGCTACTAAAACAGACCTCAACAATCTTACTTCTGCAGATTCTTCCTCTTGTCCATCTGCTGCTGCTTCAGGTTCTTCCTCACTCTCATCGCCCATCTCTGGGTCTCGTCATCTACCTGCTTCTACTGCCTCCAAACAGGCAGCAAGAATTCGAATCTCCTCTCTCAATCCGTCTTCTGCTAATCTGTGAGCACCTCTGCCAACTCTTCCACCTCGACCACGACCTTGTCGCCCCACTTCCATATCTTCAATCAACTTTGCCTGCTCTGATACCAGTTTGATGCTACCCAGCCTCACGATCCCACAATTCTATGTGTCTTGGGGTTAATCGGCAGCCGCCGGATTCACAACATGGTGGCCTTTCTCTGGTGGTCGCATGCAAAGGTGGTGATGGACGTTGGTTGGTGGCTACGAGAAATTACTGCCGCATTTAATTCCACCCTATGTGCCTTGGGCCTAGCTCCTCCGCGTGATCTTTGGAAAAATATCCCGGTTCTTTGGTCATTCGAGAGGGTTCTGTTATGTTGTTCGACTGCTGTGAGGGTTTGCGTGTGTTCTCTGTCTGGTTCTTACTTCGTGGAGTATGAAGGTCTTCATTCCCTCCTTGAATGTCATTGTAAATGACTATAAGTTCTCCGCACTTGGTTGTGGGTTTGCCAATCTTCAATGGGTTGAAACCTCTTCGGTTCTATTGGCACGCTCGCTAGTTAATGCACACGGTAAGTCCTCTAGGCTCGTTCTACTGTTCTTTGCTGTGGTGTGGTTAAGAAGTATGAGGTCTTGACTGGTTACTGTTTTCAATTCTTGTTGTGACGTCACCGTTGTCATGATGTTGCCTCTGTTCTGGTTTGGTCGCTCTGCTATGGTTAATGGGTACCTGTAATCACCGTTATGTGCATGGTTTGTTTAATTTCTGTCGCTCTCGGCTGTCAGGAAACAATTTATCAGGTTTCAGCGGCTTGCAACAGGTAATCTCTCCTTGTTTCAATTTCAGTTCCCTACTGGAACTTGGATTAACCAGAATTGCTCCTCTGGTCTCAGTTTCGGCTGTTTGACTTAGATATGCTCCTCGGCTATTCGGTCCACTTGCGCAGGTAACTAAACACAAAAACCCTCTCGTTCTGTAGCTGATTCAATGATTTCTTGGCAATGTACAGGTATTGATACTTCCTGGTTGCATTTGTATGTCACAGTTCGACCTCGGCTCGTGGGTCCTCTGGTTTCCAGTCCTTAAAGGATGGCGCAACTTACCAGTAGGCTCTGGCTATCTACGCTTGTAAACACGCGGCTAATTTCTTGGGATTTTTGTATTTTTCGTTTTGTCATTTGTACTTGCAATGCACTATCGTTATTCCCCTGTGTAGTTTTGGTCTCGGTCACCTGTTATGGTTGGTCGTTTGTCGACTGGATGTTGGGGTTTCTATTATCAAACCCTAGGCCAGGGTCTGTCCAATTCTTGGACGCGACACTTGTGGGTTTGTCAACAGTTATGTTTTGTAATTAAATGTTGGTCGGTTTCAATGAGAATTGGTTATACTGTTATTTCATTACAAAGAAATTACGAGGATTCGTTTGTTTTGAGAAAATTACCTTTTCTTGTAGGTTGCTTCTCCGCTTTGGTATGCGGTTCTGTTCGTTCCCGGGACTCTGGTTGTGACACCCTTGTCAAACTGAGTTTCTTCACGTCGGTCTTCCTCTTGCAATTGTACAGTTAATTAATTTCTTTGTAGCCTGTTCATTTGTCGAGAATACAAAAAGTACTGTAACCTCACCGTGGCTCTCCTCTAGTTGTCAATACTGTTAGTTTCAATTCATTATGCAGAAAGAAAATTATTATTTAGCAGACAAACAATACATATAGATAAATGACTTTTTGAAATAGATCTGTTTCTTTATTTGATCTTGTGAAATTGCAGAACCCTGCTTTGGTCTTACATCGCTCTTTTTATATGTTGTGATTACAGTTAATTTAAACTGTCACTGTTTGTCAGTTGAACAGAAATAGTTGTTTGAGTAACCACAGTTTAGTTTTTATTTACAAGATCTGCTTGTGGACAATTTTGTCTTTTCTTTCTTAATTTAATATATCAATTCCTAATTGACACTTATTGCTATTAAACTTATAATGACCATAACCGACACTTAACTTTGAATTTTGGCAATTAAAGTAAAATAAATGGACCATCTATCTTATGACTTCTTAAACTAGAAAATAAAAGAAAACATTCCAGATACTTGTCAACCTTCCAACCTGGCGAGACTTCACCCAGCCATAGTGAGCTAGATGCTCCTACATCAGGCTCCCAAGGCAAAAAGAAAATCATGGCTCCGGTCCATGAGCTTCTCGACTGAAGTTCCTGTCTGTTCAATTTGCTTGGCGTCAAGCTACGAACTGTCCTCAATTGGACGGTTCCTCCACTTGACCAGGTACTGTAAGTACTACTTTCGCCGAGTTCGTTTCGCCACGTGAGTGTCAAGAATGCTCTCGATCTCGGGAGGTGGAACGTAAGGCATCTGTCTCTTCCAAGCTCCTCCTTCATCCTGAGTGCCTTGTGTGGGTCACGCGGTTCCTTCATCTTCCTGCTCTTCTGGGTCGGTTGTATAGGGAAACAAGTTTGCTACATTAAAAATAAGTGAAATGCCTATTCCTGGTGGCAATTGGATCTCATAGGCATTTGCTGAAAACTTCCGAAGAATTTTGCAGGGTCCTATTTTCTTGTACTTCAACTTATTGTACGTACCTTTAGGAAAATGCTCCTTGCGCAAATGTGTGAGGACTTCGTCTCCTACTTCGTACTGTACCTCCTTTCTCCGCAAGTATGCTTGTTGTTTGTACTTTAAACTATTATCCTGCAACTTAAGTTTCACCTGTTCGTGAAAATCCCTTATCGCGTTAGCGAAATCTTCCCCGTCTGCGCTTCGCCGTTCTTGCAGTCTAAGATCTCACAATTCATGCACTCTGCGAGGATGAATGTCGTATAGAATTTGGAAAGGGATCAAGCCTGCACTGCGGTTAGGTGATTCGTTGTAAGCAAATTCTGCCTTCGCCAACACTCGATCCCACATCCGCGAGTTCTCTCCCACTGGACTTCGAAACAGATTCCCTAAGCTCCTATTTACAAATTTTGTCTATCTGTCCGTCTGCGGATGGTAAGCAGAACTATAACTCAGCTAAGCATTCATCTTTTTCCACTGGGTACGCCAAAAATGTCCCGTGAATTTCACGTCCCTGTCTAATAGGATGGATTTGGGCAATCCATGTAACCTAACAATCTCATTGAAAAACAAATGGGCCACGTGGGTGGCATCACTAGTTTTCATACATGGGATAAAATGTGCCATCTTTTAGAACTTGTCAACCACTACCATTACCGAATCGTATCCTCGTTGCGTCTTAGGTAGGCCTAAGACGAAGTCCAAGTTGACGGAATCCCATGGTCAGCCTGGAACAGGTAACGGTGTATACAGTCCTGCGTTCTGACTATGCCCCTTTGCTAATTGGCACACTTTGCATCTGGCTACGAATCGCCACACATCTCTCTGCATCCTTGGCCAAAAATATAAGTGTTTGATATGCTCGAGTGTTTTATCCACGCCGAAATGTCTGGCCAAGCCTCCGCTATGCTTTTCTTGAATAATGTTCTCCCTCATCGAGCAGTCTGGTATGCACAGTTGTCCGCCTTTGAACAACAATTTCTCTTGTAAACTGTAGTCTAACAAATGGCTATTATTACTCACCAAAGGGTTCTGGCATGCCTCATAGGCCTCCTTAAATTCTGCATCCACCTGGTACAAATCCCATAAGTGCTCAAACCCTAGCACCTGCACAGTGCTTTCCTGCAGATGTAGAGCTTTCCTACTCAATGCATCTGCTACTTTATTAGCTTGCCCGCTAGTGTGTTTCAATACGAAATTAAAGCTCTGTAGGTACTCCACCCATTTGGCGTGCTTGTGGTTCAGTTTGTGCTGCTGCATTATGTACTGTAATGCAGAGTTATCTGAAAACAACACGAACTCATTTCCCAACAAGTAGTGCCTCCAGTGTTTTAGTGCCTGTACGACTGCATAAAACTCCTTATCATATGACGAGTATTTCTATCTACTCTCATTCAACTTTTCACTGAAAAATGCTACAGTCTTATCCTCTTGACTAAGAACAGCTCCAATTGTTGTCCCGCTGGCATCACAGTGAACCTGAAGTAACTTCTGGAAAAAGGGTAACCTCAGGATCGGCCTTTCAGTAATTTTTCTTTTAACAACTGGAAGCTTCTCTCCGCTGCTTCTGTCCACCGAAAAGGTTGGCTGGCCTTCTTAATAGTATCCAGCATTGGCGCACAAATCTCGCTGAAATTTCGTATGAACTTCCTATAAAAACTTGCTAATCCATGGAAGCTACGTACCTCAAACAAGTTTTTCGGAGATGGCCAATTCACTATCACCTCCACCTTCTCCAGATCCATCTTCAATTCATTCTCCGCTATTACAAACCCCAGGTAAATCAATTCCCTCTGCAAAAAGGTACATTTCTTTAAGTTTATCAGCAGTTTATTCTGTTGTAATTTCTCCAGCACCTTACGCACATGTTGAAGGTGTTCTACTCTTGTCCTGCTAAAGATAAGTATGTCATCCAAATAAACTATCACAAACTTCCCAATACACTCCTTTAGCATCTCATTCATTAGTCTCATGAATGTACTGGGCGCATTGCTCAGCCCAAATGGCATGACCAACCATTCGTACAGCCCCTCATTCGTCTTAAAGGTTGTCTTCCATTCGTCCCCCTCGCGTATTCGTATCTGATGGTACCCGCTCTTCAAAAATATCTTGCAGAAATACGCAGCCCCGCTTAAACAATCCATCATATCATCCATTCGAGGTAGTGGGAATCTGTACCGGATGGTGATTTTATTGATGGCCCTTGAGTTGGTGCACATCCACCATTCTCCTCCCTTCTTGGGGGCGAGGACTGTCTGAACAGCGTAAGCGCTTAAGCTCTCTCTTATCAATCCCTTGTCCAACAGTTCTTGCACCTGCTTCTTGATTTCTTCATTGTCCTTGGGGCTCATTCGGTATGCCGCTTTGCTCAGCAAACTGGCTCCGGGTTTGAAGTCAATGTGATGACTTATGCTCCTTTTGGGGGGTAACTTGTCTGGCAAGTCATCTACAACTATGTCCGTAAACTCCTCCAACATTTGTTGGATCTCCATAGGTAAATATGTTATCTCTGTATGCAATAAAACTATCCTGGCCTTCTTCACCACTGCGTAACCTATCTCGTTGTCTTCAACCTGTTTTAGGAACTGTTTTCCACTCACCAGCAATGCTCTGGTTTCACCTGTCTCAGCTGCTCCTTCTTCTTCTTTGATAGGCACAAGCGTATGCTTGATTCCATCCTTCACAAATTTATAACAGTTCGCCACTCCATCGTGTGTCACTTTCCGATCGTATTGCCAAGGTCTGCCCAACAGAATGTGACAGACATCCATTGGCATGATGTCGCAGACAACCTTGTCCTTGTATCTACCTATTTGAAATTCCACTTCGCTCTGTTCATCCACCAGTAACTGATGGCCTTTTTGCAGCCACAAAACCCTGTAGGGATTGGGATGCTTCAAACGTTTCAAATCTAGCTTCTCTACCATCTCTGTAGATACTAAATTGTCGGTACTACCACTGTCTATAATTAATTTACACCACTTACCTCGCGATTTACAAACTGTTCTGAATAAATACTTTCGTTGTGTCTGGTCGGTGACATCTTTAACTGGTTTTAACAACACTTTATGTAGCATCAAAGCATCCCCCATCTCTGGAACATTCTCCGTTTCTTGGGGAGGTGCTGCCGCTTCTTCCGGTTGTGCCATGTATGCACCCCGCTGTCTAGCTTGTTCTGCTTCTGGACACTCAAACGATCTATGTCCCCATTTATGACATTGATAACATTGGTCACCGGCCCCTCTTCCTCGGCCGTTACCTCTGCCCCGCTGGGATGGTCTTCCACCCATCACATTATCGCCTTTGTCTACTGAACCAGAAGCTCTGGAACTGCTGCCTTCTTTGTTACTGCTAGCAGTCCGCCCTCTTCCATAGGACTAGCCTTTCCCTCTGCTGGTCCCTCATCCTCTCCGGACATTCTTTATTTTGGTGATTTTATCCTCAGCCTTCATTGCACTCTGGTACGCTTCCTCAGTGTTATTTAGTGACAAAATGTTGATTTCATCCAAAATAACCAACCTTAATCCATTAACATACCTAGTTGTCCTTTCCACTGTATCTTCTGTATATCCAGCCCTCAAATTTACTCGATAAAGCTCCTCGGTATATTCCCTTACTGTCAATCCTTTCTGCCTCAGATTCTGCACCTTCCTGTGCAATGCAATCTGATAGTCTCTTGGCAGAAATCTGCCTTTTAACTTGGCCACCATCATTGACTAGGTCTTAATCGGCAATTTGTTCATTCTTTTCCTCTCGTTCTGGACACTGTCCCACCATAAGGCTGTGTGTCCTTTCAATTTTGTCACAGCGAACCGAACTCTGCGGTCTTCGCTGACTTCCTCACACTCGAAGTACTTATCCATCTCACTAATTTAATCCAGTAAGACTTCAATGGATAGGTTGTCGTCATACGTCGAGAGTTCTGGCTTGGGTTTACTGCTTGCTACTAAAACAGACCTCAACAATCTTACTTCTGCAGATTCTTCCTCTTGTCCATCTGCTGCTGCTTCAGGTTCTTCCTCACTCTCATCGCCCATCTCCGAGTCTCATCATCTACCTACTTCTACTGCCTCCAAACGGGCAGCAAGAATTCGAATCTCCTCTCTCAATCCGTCTTCTACTAATCTGTGAGCACCTCTGCCAACTCTGCCACCTCGGCCACGACCTTGTCACCCCACTTCCATATCTTCAATCAACGTTTCCTGATCTGATACCACTTTGATGCTACCCAGCCTCACGGTCCCACAATTCTATGTGTCTTGGGTTTAATCGGTAGTCGCTGGATTCACAACACGGTGGCCTTTCTCTGGTAGTCGCATGTAAAGGTGGTGATGGACATTGGTTGGTGGCTGCGAGCAATTACTGCCGCATTTAATTCCACCCTGTGTGCCTTGGGCCTGGCTCCTCCGTGCGTTCTTTCGAAAAATATCACGGTTCTTTGGTCATTCGAGAGGGTTCTGTTCTATTGTTCGACTGCTGTGAGGGTTTGGGTGTGTTCTCTGTCTGGTTCTTACTTCGTGGAGTATGAAGGTCTCTGTTACCTCATCGAATGTCACTATAAATGATTGTAAGTTCTCTGCACCTGGTTGCGGGTTTGCCAGTCTTCAATGGGTTGAAACCTCTTCGGTTCTGTTGGCACTCTCACTGGTTAACGCACACGGTAAGTCCTCTGGGCTCGTTCTACTGTTCTTTGCTGTGGTGTGGTTAAGAAGTCTGAGGTCTTGACTGGTTACTGTCTTCAATTCTTGTTGTGATGTCACCGTTGTCGTGTTGTTGCCTCTGTTCTGGTTTGGTCGCTCTGTTGTGGTTAATGGGTACCTGTAATCACCGTTATGTGCATGGTTTGTTTAATTTTCCGTCGCTCTCGGCTATTAGGCAACAATTTATCAGGTTTCGGTGGCTTGCAACAGGTAATCTCTCCTTCCTTGTTTCAATTTCAGTTCCCTACTGGAACTTGGATTAACCAGAATTGCTCCTCTGGTCTCAGTTTCGGCTGTTCGACTTGGCTCTGCTGCTCGACTATTCGGTCCACTTGCGCAGGTAACTAAACACAAAAACCCTCTCATTCTATAGTTGTTTCAATGGTTTCTTGGCAATGTACAGGTATTGATACTGCCTGGTTGCATTTGCAGGTCACAGTTCGACCTAGGCTCATGGGTCCTCCAGTTTCCAGTCCTTAAAGGATGGCGCAACTTACTGGTAAGCTCTGGCTATCTACGCTTGTAAACATGCGGCTAATTTCTTGGGATTTCTGTATTTTTCGTTTTGTTGTTTGTACTTGCCATGCACTATCGTTATTCCCCTGTGTAGTTTTGGTCTCGGTCACCTGTTCTGGTTGGTCATTTGTCGACTGGATGTTGGGGTTTCTATTCTCAAACCCTAGGCCAGGGTCTGTCCAATTCTTGGACGCGGCACTTGTGTGTTTGTCAACAGTTATGTTTTGTAATTAAATGTTGGTTAGTTTCAATGAGAATTGGTTATACTGTTATTTCATTACACAGAAATTACGAGGAGTCGTTTGTTTTGAGAGAATTACCTTTTCCTGTAGGTTGCTTCTCCGCTTTGGTATGCGGTTTTGTTCGTTCCCAGGACTCTGGTTGTGACACCCTTTTGAAACTGAGTTTCCTCACGTCAGTCTTCCGCTTGCAACTGTACAGTTAATTAATTTCTTTGTAGCCTGTTCATTTGTCAAGAATACAAAAAGTATTGTAACCTCACCGTGGCTCTCCTCTAGTTGTCAATACAGTTAGTTTCAATTCATTATACAAAAAGAAAATTATTATTCAGGAGACAGACAATACATACAGATAAACGACTTTTTGAAATAGATCTGTTTCTTTTATTTGATCTTGTGAAATTGCAGAACCCTGCTTTGGTCTTACATCGGCCCTTTTATATGTTGTGATTACAGTTAATTTAAACTGTCACCATTTGTCAGTTGAACAGAATTAGTTGTTTGAGTAACCAAAGTTTAGTTGTTATTTACAAGATCTGCTTGTGGACAATTTTGTCTTTTCTTTCTTAATTTAACAGATCAATTCCTAACTGACACTTATTGCTATTAAACTTATAATGACCATAACCGACACTTAACTTTGACTTTTGGCAATTAAAGTAAAATAAATGGACCATCTGTCTTATGACTTCTTAAACTAGAAAATAAAAGAAAACATTCCAGATACTTGTCAACCTTCCAACCTAGCGAGACTTCACCCGGTCATGGTGAGCTAGATGCTCCTGCCTCACTCTCCTTCCCTGTTTTCCTGCCTCTTTTGCTCGGACCTTTGCTAGAAGTCGGTTCCAATCCTTTCATATTTTTTCCGACCTTTCCCATTCCTCGATTCCTTTCTTTCCCGGTTGGTTACCTTCCTTCGCCATACAATTCTCCTTTATTGTTTTTTCCTCCCTTTCTGAGTAGTGCACCTGAAGCACAGCTTGAGAGTTGAGGCTCCGGAGTTCTCTGCACTCTGATTTTTATATTACCTATAACAGAAACCATGAATACAACATTGTAAGTCATCATCATATTAACCATAGTGGCCTCATAGACATTTGTTCTCTATGAGTTGGTAATATAATTTCCTTCTTTCTTTTTGCTCTTTTTTGGATACACAGCCTATGAACTGGCCTCTCTCATTTTGGGATTCCCCACAGGCTTCCCCCATTCTGGGTGGGACTTCTCTGGGGCTAACATTTTCATTCACTTCCTTCCTTAAGAACTGTGATAAACCCCATTGACAGCTTGATTCCCCCCTCCCTCCACAGAGATTTTAAGGATAGTGACCTCCCCTTCGTTCTGACAGCTTCCCATAGGAATTTAAAGAGCCCAGCTACCGAGCTCCCATGAGTCTTCCCTACAGATCCACCCTATTGTAAATGCAACCCGACCCTGGGTATCACTACCCTAGAGAGCAAGGGATTTCTTCTCAATCTCCCACCATGCTACAAATCTCATACCGGTCCATGAGGGAGCTATCCTTCACCATTGGGTCCCATTAGGGGAGCTAGGAAAAATCTTTCTCGGAGAAATTTCCCTCCCCAAATTGCAGCCCTAGTTACTGCATCTATTGCCATGGACCTTATCCAGGTCCAGGCTCAGCTCTGGATTGAGGAATATCAACCCTGTCAACAAGTCAAAGCACACTTCTAACCCTCTGTACATTACTAAGACACCTTCCTTCCCAAGCCACATTCTCCACCAAAACAACTTGTTAGAATTGTTCCTACAGTCGTTGTGGAAACCCGTTTGGATAACCCAGCAAGTCGCATAACTACTCGGCTTTCTACCCTTACCCTGAGACTTATCTACCCTAAGGCCAAGACTAGGGTTCCCAAACCCCCTTCCCCGGGTGACATGCCTATCAAATTCTCCCCAGGATAACAGGCCAAAACCCCAAGAAGAATGGGACACCTCAACAGTGAACATAGTCAAGGGCATTATTAACATTAACTAGTGATCTGCTTCTAGAATCATATTTTCCAGAAAGTCGTAGTGAGAACTGAGAGGACATACTAGTTATTGCAAACAATAGCCGAATGCTGCTCGACATCCTCCAACCCTCGTTTTTCTCCACCTTCAGCTACACATCCTACCTTGTCTTGCTGCATGCAAATGCCTCTCAACCTATCTTTCTTACCATTTTGTCTTTTTGTCCACCTACCCTGCATATCGCCCGAAGGACTCACCACGTTCTTTCTTCCTCCATCAATCACCCTTTCTCGCTCATGATGGCCTTGGGATGGGGTTCCCTTGACTTCCCCATAATTTCCCTTCATTAATTCTCTCCTACTACCAGCTGCTCTTGCCGCGAATTTTCTCTAACTGCCTCGCCACTTGTTGCCTGTCGTTGCCTTCTTCCCTCTGCCAATATTGACATCTGGCCATCCTCTCTCACCTCTTCTCGCTTGACCGGTTGCCCCTGCCCTGTGCTTCCCATTGCCCCACTTCCATTTCCATGCTCTCATGGTCCCTGGCCAGCCTCTTCTCCCTCTGTCCGTCGTGCCAACTGGACGTCTGATCCCCCCTCAGCCCACCATGGTCGTTGACTTTCCTCTCCCTCGTCTAATCTGCACTACCTTTTGCACTTTGATCGGGGGTAATTTAAAATAACATTTGAAATGATATAAAAAATTGAATTTATTGATTTTTGAAAAAAAAACAAAACATTCTAAACATTAAAAATATCTAAAATATTAAAAAATTTAAGATTATTAGTATATATACTTCATATATGAAAAATATATGAAATCTTTAAAAAGTTAAATACTAAGCAAAGTCTTTCGATAGAAATCACATAAGAGAAATTATTGGCCGATGCATTTCGAATCAACAAGTGTGGTTCATCATCAAGACTAGATGAAGAGGCAAATCATGACAAATACTTAAATAGAGAGCAATGTAGAGACATAATTTCAAGTAATGGCTATATTTGAACAATAATATTTAAATTATGATATTATTTAGTTTATTTTATTTCCATTAACTATTTTATTTATCAAATGATCTTATCTAGATTAAGGTCTTGACTTGTTTTTATAAATTTTGACCATTTTTTTAATAAATTAATTTAAATATTATTTCTCAAAAACTAGCTATTTAATATAGTGGTTACTTATTAATATTTGTTTTTAATAAATTAATAAATTAATATCATAATTTAAATATTATTTTTAAAAAACTAGCCATTTAATATAGCCGTGCTTATTAATATTTTTTAATAATTAATAAACTAATATCATTATTTAAATATTATTTTTCAAAAACTAGTAATATTGGTTTTAATAAATTAATTTAAATATTATTTTTTCAAACTAGCTGTTTAATATAGCCATTACCTATTAATATTTTAATAAATTAATTAAAATAATATCATTATTAAATATATTTTTTCAAAAAACTAACCGTTTAATATAGTTGTACTTAATAATATTTGTTTTTTAATATCTTAATTAATTTAATATCATAAATTTAATAATTTATGTCCCTACATTGCTCTCTATTTAAGCCTTTGCCATGATATCCTCTCATCGAAGCACACTTGTTTCTCTTAATATGATTTCTAACCGAAAAAACTTTGTTTAATTCATTAGGGAATCATACAAGCTTGAATACAAAAATTAAATATATCATTACTATATATCTTTTAATAAAATTTAACCTAATATTAATAATTCATCAATTTAAATATTAATAAATTATTTAAAAATAACAATAAAAAATGTGAGAAACGAATTTCTCCAACAAATTTATATAATTAGTTTAAATTTATTTAAATTTTGGATTTATAATTTAGGGAGATAAATTTTTTTTAAGTACAAATCTTTTTGTTGATGCAAAATTTAAAAACATTTTAGCCATCATTCATTTTAATTAGTCCCTTTAGATTGTAGAGTTCCATAAAAAATCTCTGTACCTTCATTAGATTGTTGAGGTCCATCAAAAGATCTATGTATCTTCATTGTTCTTTGTATAAAATGAGTGATTGAGTGTGTCTCCAATTAATAATGAAATTAAAGAGAAGTTGAGGAAGAAAGATAATGAAATTCAAGAGGAGTTGAGGAAGAAAGATAGACTCAACAAAGGAAGATAGAAGCAGCTAGTATGATGAGGTTCCATTATATTGGTGGTCAATTTTATAATGTTTTTCAACATCTATAGAGACATCCCATGTGCAGCTCAAGCATTTCTGATCCCAAATTCATTCATTGCAAATGGCAATGCTTGCCGGCAGGCAAATGGCGGAGGAGGGGCAGTTCCTTGGAAGCTTATCTCTTCAATTCGTCTTTCCTGTAGACTCCCTTGGACAAAATAAGGGATATCACAATTAAAATAAGTACAGTCTCAACACCCTAAATTTAAGTTGAGCTTAAGTGGGCAAGTGCCCCAAATATTCGGGAATCGGACTGACATAAGCGCGATCAATTTTTGACATAAATTGACATAAGGATGCCCCTCTCAACATTGCAACCACCCTAGTGGATGTCGAGATAGACTTGGCGCTCAAGGAGAAGTGCATCCTCACAGAGTCCCACAACGCCTCTTCGCCCTGCGCCCGTGGGTTCCCTGCTTCTTTGTTAATTCGAAGGATGATTTTTGTTCAGGTTATGTGGGGGTATTTCGAAAATCACCAGATGATGCAGCAAATCGGTGCCGAAAGCATTGTGAGATTGGCAACGTGCCTTTCGATCAACGATTATGTTATGTTTGCATTTTGGGTGGAGTCGAAAGCGCTGCATCTCGTTTCACTCCATGAGGCTTTCCATCAGTTTGGTCCCGATGCCGGATTTCAGGAAGGCACACGGGATTCATCAATGGTAGGAGGAGGATGTTAGAATCCGGTGCAGCAAATGCAGGATTCCATAATTATTTTAACAAAGATTTCGATGCCGATTTTCCACGAGGATACAAGACACTTAAGGAGTTGCATAATGTTGGAGGTACTACACACCTACATGCAAACACTTAGTTAGAGCATGGGACTACATGCAAGATTCCTTCTGCATGATTTACTCCTTCTTTAACTCTGCAACTGGTTAGTTCTTCTGCATGATTTACTCCCTGATTTGCTCCTCCTTTCACTCTGAAACTGGCTAGTTCTCTCCGGAACTTGTTGTAGGTGTTGATTTCTCTCATTAATCACCACTATGGTGCATTACCTTGGGATATTCACCCAGTAATGCTATATCATGAGCATTGTAACCTATTTTCTAATGAATCATTCTTTTGTTCTTTTGATTTTCTTTTAGTGTTTTTTCTCTGCAAAGTTGTGTGTTCAACCTTTACTAGCTAGATTCACCTGTGCAGGTTTTCTAACACATTTACATGGTATCAGAGCCCACAGGTTGCTAGATAAAAGGTGCACCAGTACTTTATTTTGCAGGTATTACAGCTTGGAGATCGAATATCGATAGAAAAATGGAGTTTCCCAAAGCATCGATCCTAACACCGTACAACTATCACGAATGGAAGGACAAAATGGCTCGATACCTTTGTCAAAAAGGGTTGTATAGTATTACCATGGCTACAGAAGTGGAACCGAATTCAACCATAGAGAAATCCAAGTACCTCAACCACATAGATGAGGACCACGGATCCATATGCATGTGCATCTCTCCAGAGTTGCAGTTTCATCTATTTGCGTGCAATACTCCCAATGAGATTTGGAAAAAGGTTGAAGAACTCTACGGGAAACAAGATGAGATGAAAGGACATCTTCTTGAAGTGGAGTTGCTGTCATTGGATCCACGGAATTATGATAGAATTCAAGACTTCTTCACCAAATATAATGATCTATTGCTGCAACTCAAGGGTTGTGGAATTGACAAATCCAAGGAGGAGAGTCGCCAAATTCTCTCTATTATGTCAAAGCTCGGACCGGAATACTTCTTCTTTGTGTCTACATTTCATTCAGTAAGGCTCGCAATAGGTAAATCCTACACTATGCCTTCTCTCAAAGAGTTCATGGAGTCCCTTACTTTTGAGCAAGATAAACTCATTGGCATGGGGAAAATCAAACCTCCAAAAGCGCATGCACTTGCTATGCATGATGGCAGCCATAATAAAAATCACAGATCTGATTCAAATCAGAAAAATCAGCAGCAAAAATACAAGGGAAAAGCGCATTCCCATCCAAAGAAGGAAGGGTACACCGAGCCCTTCAATGACTCCTCCGGCTCGAGAAATGAGAAAGGGAAGAAAGGAAACGAATGCACCTATTATCAAAGAGGATTCCATCCAAAATCCTCTTGCATGAAGAAACAAATTGACTAAATGGAAAAAATCCTTCAGAAGCACAACCTTGGGGACCACATCCCTCAGGGTGCCAAGAAGAAAATTGAGGATCCGCCACATGGGAAAGGTAACAATTTTCATGCTTTAGTTGCAATTAATTCTTCCCCTAATGCATGGATTATAGATTATGGTGCATCACATCATATGGCTGCTGCAAAGGAAGTATATTCCTCTTTGGATGCATGCAAAGGACCTCCCATCCTCATGGGAGATGACTCACCTATTGAGGTCACCGGAAAAGGTAGAGTGGAACTTTTACACGGAAGCTTTGAAGATGTGCTTCATGTTCCAAAACTTTCGGTAAACCTACTTTCAATTTATTAGATCACTCATTCCGGCACCAGAAATATAGTGGAATTCACTCCAGATGCAGTGAACATATATGACCTACATAGTAGCTCCAAAATTACAACCAGTGAGGTAAACAATGGAGCTAGACTATATACATTTTCTGAATTTATTGAATATGAATCCTCCTTATTGCTTACACATGCTGATGATAGTAGTAGGCTTTGGCACGAGAGATTTGTTCACTTAAATTACAAGTATATGTAGCAGCTAAGCAAGAATGAGAAGGTGGAAGGCTTGCCAAATATCAGTTTCTCCAAAGGCGTTTGTGAAGGGTGTGTCCTTGGCAAACATCCTAGAGAAAAGTTTGACATTGGCAAGACTCATAGAGCATCCTCTCCTCTAGATCTGATCCATAGTGATCTCATGGGGCCTTTTCCTCATCCTTCCATCAACAAAGCAAGGTATGTGCTTACTTTTATTGATGATTTCTCACGGTATACTTGGGTGTATCTTTCAAGGGACAAATCTGAAGTTTTTGCGCACTTTGAAGATTTCAAAGCACTAGTTGAGACACAGTCAGATAGAAATATCAAAGCTATCTGTACAGAAAATGCAGGGGAAATATGTTAACACAATACTTTAGAACCTTTGCCTTCAATCCGGTATAAGTTGCAGTACACAGTGCCACACACTTCGCAGCAAAATAGAGTTGCTGAGAGAAAGAACCGATCTCTCAAAGAGATGGCTTGCTGCACTTTGCATGCTAAGTCACTACCTCATAAGCTATGGGGCGAAGCACTTAATTGTTCTAACTACATCCAGAACAGATCTCCTCATAGGTATTTCAAGGATTAGACCCCATTTGAGGCTTGGAGCGGCACTAAACTGGAGGTCACCCACTTCTGTGTTTTTGGCTCTCGAGCATGGGCCAGGATCCCCTCTGAAAAGAGGAAAGCTCTTGATCCACAGAGCATTGAGTGCATATTTGTTGGATACCCTGATGGTGTGAAGGGATACTGACTCCTGATTTCCTCTGCGGACAAGCTCATCATTGAGCGAAGTGTCAAATTTGAGGAAAGTCTCTCGCATGCACCTCAACCACTGCATGCACACTCAGTACACCCAGATGCAGATACAGAGCATGTAGATGCCGAGGTAGAGCATGAAGATGCAGAGACAGAGTCTTCAGATACAAATCTAGTGCATGCATATGATGATCCACATCCAAGCACAGATCGAGCTTCCCGTAGTGAATCAACTTCCCCTGTCATAAATCAGAGAACAAGGAGCTTACATGAGATATATGCACAAGACCACCCAGCTACTAGAAATGGTCTTGTGGGGGATAATTCTGATCTGTAGAGGACTAGCTCAAAGTTTATTGAGCCTCCTCTTTCCCTCACTGTCACTGAACCATCGCCATCCTGGCATTGTCATTTGGTTCATTCTTTTGATCCACAGTCTTATGCTGAGGCTGCTGGGCATCCATCTTGGAGTCAACCATGGAGGAGGAGTATAACTCCCTCCTCGAGAACCAGACCTAGGATCTAGTCCCCCTTCCTTCAGGAAGGAAACTTGTCCAATGCAAATGGGTCTACAGGACCAAGAGTGCTGCAGATGGGAAAATCACCAAACAGAAAGCTAGGCTAGTAGCCAAAGGCTTCCAACAAGTGCATGGCATTGATTATGACAAGACCTTTGCTCGAGTAGCAAAGATGGATTCCATACGCCTTACACTTTCCATTGCAGTCGCCCAGGGATGGAAAGTAAATTAGATGGATGTGAAGAATGCATTTTTTCATGGAGACCTATCAGAGGAGATTTACATGGAGCAGCCACATGGTTTCATTTAGGTTTCATCTTTGGTCTGCAAACTAACGAAATCTCTCTACAGCCTTAAGCAGGCCCTGAGAGCTTGGTATGCGAAGATGGATTCTTTTCTCTTATCAAAATACTTTGAAATATGTAAGTCTGATCCGAATGTTTACATGCTCAGGACACATGATTCTCTTCTTATCTTAGTTTTGTATGTGGATGATCTCCTGATCACCGACAACTCGGTTTCAGCCATTGTTGCAGTAAAGAGGGCCTTGCATGATAGGTTCTTGATGACAGACATGGGTCCATTACACTTCTTTCTTGGCCTTGAGATTAGCCAGGATGCCACAGGCATCAAACTCTCTTAGGCTAAGTATGCACGGGATCTCCTCGAGAGATTTCACATGATTGACTGCAAGCCAGCATCGACTCCTTTTCTGTCTGGGGTCCGCCTTGAGGATGGAGGTGACACTCCATTAGTTGACAACACTCTCTACTGACAGCTAGTGGGGAGCTTATTGTACCTCACCCACTCCAGACCATATCTCTCATATGCAGTAGGGGCAGTTTCCAGATACATGCAGGAGCCACATGAGCTACACTGGAATGCTGCCAAGTGCATCCTCTGATATGTGCAGGGCACCATCACCTTCGGGATTCACTATGTAGCAGGTGCTGCATTGAATCTCCTTGGCTTCACTGATTCTGATTGGGCAGGAGACAATATTAATCGTAATTCCACCTCCAGATATTCACTCAGTCTAGGGTTTGGCCCTATCTGTTGGTCGAGCAAGAAGCGGGCTGCTATTGCTCTCTCTTCAGCCGAGGCCGAGTACAGAGGAGTAGTCAACATCACCATTCAGGATTTGTGGCTACAACACTTCCTCACTGAGTTGGGCATCTAGTTCCACCATCCCATTGTCATCTGGTGTGACAACTAGATCACTCTCAAATTTTGCAGGGATCCAGTACAGTGGCAGCAGATGAAGCACATAGAGATCCATATGAACTACATCAGAGACTTAGTACATTATCGGGTCATTGATTTGCAGTTATGTCCTTCAGTAGAACATACTACAGACATCTTCACTAAGACATTCACTGAGTAGAAGTTTTTCTCTCTGCGCGATCGTCTTGGAGTGAAGGACACAGTTGCTTACCAACTGTGTTTTCTTCCTCTCTTTTTTTTTATTACATTGTATATTGGGGGGGGGGGGGGGGGGGGTTTCCCATGATTTTTTCCCTCTTTCCTCAATTTTATTACAAGTTTCACTATATATTGGGTGACCTTTGGCCTTAGTTGCTAGGGACCATTTTCTATTTTTCCCCATAGTGGTGTTCAGGGGGAGTGTTGGAGGTACTACACACCTACATGCAAACACTTAGTTAAAGCATGGGACTACATGCAAGATTCCTTCTGCATGATTTACTACCTGATTTGCTCCTTTAACTCCTCAACTGGTTAGTTCTTTTGCATGATTTACTCCCTGATTTGCTCCTCCTTTCACTCCACAACCGGCTAGTTCTCCCCGGAACTTGTTGTAGGTGTTGATTTCTCTCATTGATCACCACTATGGTGCATTACCTTGGGATCTTCAACCAGTAATGCTATATCATGAGCATTGTAACTTGTTTTCTAATGAATCATTCTTTTGTTCTTTCGATTTTCTTTTAGTGTTTTTTCTCTACAAAGTTGTGTGTTCAACCTTTACTAGCTAGATTCATCTGTGCAGGTTTTCTAACACATTTACACATAAGAGTTGAATTTCGTTTTTTGAATTTGCGTCAATCGATATATATATATATATATATATATATATATATATATATATATATATATATTATATATATATATATATTATATATTATAATATAATATATATACATGGAATTTGATCATGAAAAACCTGAGTATGGAGATTCCAAGCATTTCAAAAAGAATTTCAAAATTACACTATTTCGTATGACGATTCACGAACAGAGGAGACAAACAATGGGATTGTTGCATTGTAACGGTGAAGTGCTCCGAATCTGGACAGAACAAAAGTAGGAGGTCATTGAAGAAGAGTTGTTATAGAATATTTCAGAATAATTTTGTTTTAAATCTGAAGAATATTTCATTATTTTTTTAAGATAATTATTTTGATGGGTAACTACATACAAGTTTTTAAATCAATGAATGACCATTGCATGGTGCTGAGGATGGAGAGGTTGTGCACAGTTTTGCAGAAAAGGCGGAGGGAGTCCTTCATTTTTCTATGAAATTGAAGTTTAGTGGGCCTTTTTCTTGAGAATAAGGTCAGTATTTTGCTGAAAAGATTTAAAAGTTGCTTTATCATGTCATTTTCTAAAAATGATGGTGATGGGTATTTGTCTCCTAGGTTTTATGTCAAATGACATAATTGTTAGTTGAGTGAGGTGGTGTGGCTACTTTTTTGGGGAAGACAATATCCATTGATTATTTATATGAAAGAAATTTTATAGATGGTGATCATCAATCTCTCTTCTATAAATGTTTTCTCTTTTCTCTCCAAAATTATGGATATTTAAGGTTAGGGTTCTTTGAAATGTTTCTAAAAAGGAAATTTTATTAATGTGTTATTTTGTTTTTATTAGATATTGCATAAAATAATGAATAAAAATCAAAACCTAACATTTATTTCATTACATACCCTAATTCTAGAGTCAATGTCAAAATAAAAAAATGTGTGTTTTAGCCATAAAACTTAATTGCAAATCTGATTCTTGGCATATCTAATTGATATTCAATATTTCCTTATTTATCATTATAAGGCTATTTCTTCCTATTGTGATATTGTATTGCATGCCATATTATTGAAAAACTACTAAAAACTAACTTATTAAACCTTTATAATTTACTTAATTGACCTAATGATTGAGTGTTTGAACTTTGGTCATTAATATCCTATCTGTATTGCACCTACAAGTGCCATATCAGTGTCATTAGACTTCTTCAACACCTTGAATTGTTCTTGTTGAATAACCTTAAGGTGATTTGTATATGGGTAAACCTCCTTTATAGCTTAAAGACTTCTTCATCACCTTGAATTGTTCTTGTTGAATATCCTTAAGGTGATTTGTATATGGGTAAACCTCCTTTATAGTTTAATTACAACTAAGTAAATGGAGAATGACTATTGAGGTGAAAGCTCTAGGAAATCTCTTGTTTTGATGTTTGAATTTTCCTAGTGAAGCTTTGTAGCAGGCTTGCTAGATTTGGAGTCATGTGGACTAGACCAAATAGTACGTGAGAAATATCACACAAAGATTAAACATTATATGTGGGATAACATGTACGAAGATAGAAAATATTAAAATTGTAAAGAATATTCTAAGATGCAAAACATAATGTATTTTACACAATTGCACATTGTTTCCATGAAAAAAAGGGAAGAGTGAGAAAACACACATATTCACCACAATTTACATAGAAATAAAAAGATAACTACATTTGAATTAAAACATACTTTATTTCTTTTAATTAAAGTCACAATTTCAATATATATATATATATATATATATAACTAACATGAATGGATATAATAGTTTAAATGTATGATATTTAAGTGCAATGCTTCAACTCATGTAAATGATGTTATGTTTAGGCCACACTACATTTTTCACTTCATGGTACAATTTATGAACTACTTTTTCCTCTGCATAACACAATTTATGGTTCATTATAAGTAATTTGTTTTCACCTTCATATATCACCACAATAAGGATTTTTGTAATAGATGCAACAATATGGAAATATGGATAAATTTAATTAAACTCTACATAATTTCTTTTATTGAATTTACTATGGCTTGTTTTTATGGTGAAGAGAAGTTGTTATTCTCTTTATAAGTATCAAATATCTCACACAACATGTTTTCCCCTAGTGGATCAATTAATTTGAGAAAATTATCAATAACCTTACATCTGCATAGGTGCTTGAGGGTGGGAGAATATGTTGTAATGAGTTTGGTTTAGCTTGAATCATTAAGAAGAGAAGTCATTTCCTCTTGACCTAGGTTGATATCAAACTTATGACATGATTTCCTTTCCCATTTAACTAGAGTTGGTTAAGGAAAAAACCATATCACTCTCATTTAAGTGCTCAAGGGTGGGACAAGATTTTTTCAAATCATTTTCATGTCAATTATTTCTAGTTCAATTTTCCTAGAAGGGAAAATTACCCACCGCATTTAGGTTCAACTCCCACTTGTGATGTGTTTATTATTTTTGTGATGAGATGTTGTTGGAGAGTACATAGTTAGTTTTAAATTAGGAGTGGTACATAATGTTTTTAAATAATTTTTCTATCAATTAGTTCCAGTTTGGGTGGTGGAGAATAGAAACCAACTCTCTCCATTTAGTTTCAAATCCCATGTCTCATGTGCTCACCCTTTATGCAATGATATTCTTTATGTTTGTGTTTAACTAATTTTAAATTATCTAATGTATATCATTTGGTCATCTTCCAAATAAAGAAAAAAATATGAGAAGTAGCTAAAATTAATTAAACTCTACATATTTGTTTTATTTAATGTGAATTAAATCTATATTGATTCTTTAATTGGAGAAGTAGCAACCATCTCCATCAAGGTTCAAATCCCTCTTGTGACGGGTTTCCCCCTCAAAAAATATAAGAATAAAAGTTAAATTAATATAAAACATGCCAAAATTAACGCACATCCTTACCTAATATATACAGAAATGAAAAAAATTATACAAAAATTGAAAGAATAAAATTACTAAAAAATATTATGAAATGACACATTTTTGTAAGATGAATTTTCCAAAAAATCATCTTACAATATGAATATATGAAAATATGCGTAATATTATTGACACATTTTTATCTAACTAAAATTATAAAAATTATTATGAAATGGTACTCGTGGAGGAGAAAATTTTTCAACCAAAGAAATAAGTCTTGGATTCATATGTCATGGTAAGAGTAGTTTCATGGGTAGTAGACACAAATAATTCATGTGGGTCCTAGAAGAATTACCTCCATAAAGTGGACCTCTTTTAGCATGTCAAGTAGTTTCTAAGAATGGTTATGGTAGATCAATATTAGTCATAGGTTAATCTTATCCATAGATTAGATAAGCTAATAACATTATCTTGGATATTGAAGGAAGGCTAACAATTTTAGATATGGGCTCACCACCTCTCTCTCCATTTCCACTGCCATTTAAGCTCAAGGGGAATCCGGTTAATATGGAACCTTTCTTCTCCTCGTAAGACCTAGGTTCCCCATTGATGACATTGTTTAGCTTTTGGGTTTCTATGTTATTTACCTAGGGTGCCTACACCCCATCATAGCTTTTAATTTTACTATTTTAGATTTTTATCTTAGATTCCATGGAATTAATTTTTTATTTCTTGGATGAGTTTTATTGTCAGTTCCCCAGCTATGGGGCATAAATAATATTGTTATCTCTCTAAACATATATTTCTAATTTTTTTTTTTTTTGGGACTCCATACCTTTCCTGTAGTTTATTTTGCCTAGTAGAAAGCTAAAGATAGAGAGTCAAGTAGATATGTTGTAAAAATTTTAAAACTATAATGAAAGGATCAAGTTACAAAAAATTAAAAGATTATGAATAATTTATAGTTTGTTAAAGAAATTTTTTATATTATATATAATATTATAATCTTTATTTTTGTTAATTAAATATTGTATTACATTGTAAGCAAGAGTGTACATAGATATGATAGATTCCTTATACGTTAGTCTTTCGCTATGAAGACCATACCATAACTAAAAGTTCACTCTCCATAGAGAGGTATAACATAATGTAGTTTTCAAAAAAAAAAAAAAAAAAAACATTATACATAAACTAAAAAGAAGGTTAGGTTGGCCATGAGAATAGATAGTAATGCTAGATTAAAATACAAGGTTAAGAATAACATAACACTAAGAAGAGGGATCAAAATCCATTGTTGTGGCTTGGAATGGGTTCTTATTATTTCAGAGGGTGGGATATCGAGGTGTTGATCTATGCAGTCCAGTTGTTGGTCCAAGTCCTTCATATGTGATGTAAGAGCTCCATAGTGTGTAGGAGGTATGCTCAATTTTTTAACAGGTCCATCAATAATCTACCAAGGGAAAATATCAAGTGTTAATATATGTCAATAGTGTACATGTATTGCTTGAAACATCTTCATGTGTGCCCAATATTTGGCAACCAATCTACCAACTTTACAAGAACCTTTATTTCTGAGAAATGATGCATCTGAGAGTTTCCTTCTCTTTCCATACTGGTGAGATCATCTTGGATGGTGCCCAGGGTGAGCTAACAAAAGAAAGTAGTATTTTCCCCTAGAAGTCAATGGATAAGTGAATTCCCTGAAGAAGCCCATTCCTGGTAGTAAGTTTCTTCTCTACAAACACATGCACACTGATGGGGCATGGTGGAGGACCTAATCATGATAGAAGAGAAACATTTCAGAAGTGGGGTGTAATCATTAGGGATTAAGATAAGAACCGCATGTAGAAGGATCATATAAGGTTGGTTGAGCAGTAAAGGAGGCCATGATCTAGTAAGGAAGAGTACAATAAGTAGCCGAGGAAATGGGTGAGCCAACTCAGGAGGGAGCAAGGAGAGAGTCACTAGGCCAACTAAAAAGAAAATCAAAGGAATGATGATATGATAGGGGAACAAGCTAGAGAGAGGGTGCTTAACCTATGAAGCAAACCAAGTATAGCAAGGAGAGTTCCATTCAAGAATCTTATGGAAGGAAATACTTGTAGATAATTTGAACGTGGAAACATAGACTATACATGGCTTGTTATTCAGACTAAAACCCATGAAATCACTTCTACTGAAAGAATCTAACATCCAAATGAGAATTTTCTTTGCATACAGGAGGAAAAATAATTGAAGGAAACACCATACACATTGAACTTGTATGGGGGAAGGAAACAACAAGCTAAATCATGTTCTCCAAGCTGTTGATTAGAAATTGTTTTCAAGTTTAATGGGGCCATGCCTTCCAATGAGAGTGAAAGATACTCAAGCAAGATATAAATGGAAAGAAGGTGATGTCGTTACAAACCTCTATGACACTCTTCCATGTTGAATATTTTTCTACTGTGACCCAATTTTTTGATCAAGACCTCATGCTCCTTGAATCACCGACCGTGAATTTCGACTGCAACATAATGTCTCAAGCTTGGGGTGCTTATCCTTATTCTTTAGTTTTCCCTATCCCTTTTGAAGTATTTTCATAAGCTGACGAGCTACACCATATATCAAAAAATATTCTACCCTCCTAGAATGATTTTTTACTCAACTTCCTCTATCAGGTCCTCCTACAACTCTCTAACTTATAAGATTTGAGAATTATTTGTTTCTTGTTGCCTCCAGTTATTGTGAAGCATCATTATTCACATTATCACAAGGAATGGAGAGGAAGGGTAATAGAGGGAAGCTATGGGGTGAGGTTTTAGGATGAGTTCTCAATTTATGGTTTTTATGACAACACCCCTCTTGATATCTATGAAGAGATTCATATGGTGGAGGAGGAAATTTTCTAAGGAAAGAAAAAAGGCTTGGATTCATATTTAATGGTTGGAGTAGCTCCAAGGGTAGTAGAAGTAGAAAATTCACATGGATGCTAGAATAATTACCTCCATAAAGTAGACCTCTACTTCCATTTTAAGGAATTGCTTTGTTTTGGTAGATCGACATTAGTTATAGGTTAATTGTATCCACAAGATGGAGAAGCTAGAGGAAACTATGTTGGATGTAAAAGGAAGGCTAGAAATATTGGATATGGGGTGACCACCCAACTCTCTATTTCCACCACCATCTAAGACAAAGGGGAATTTGATCAATATGAACAATTCCTTATCCTCCTAAGACCCAAGATCACCTTCGATCACATTTTTTAGTTTATGGATATCTATTTTATGTCTCTGAGGATGTTTACACCCAACGATGTCTTTCAATTTTAGATTATTAGGCTATTGTCTCAGATGCCACGGACTAGAAATGTTGATTTTTGAATGATTTTTATTTCTAGTTTACTTGTCTATAGGGTGGAAATCATATTGTTAACTCTGTAGACATATCTTGGTGTATTCAATTGAATGTTTTTTATTTTTTATTTTGGACTCTATGACCTTTTGTATCTACTGTGGTTTCCCCAGTGGAACAATAGAGAGGTAGAGCCTAGTAGATATGTTGCAAAGTTTTGAAAATACTAATGCAAGTATTAGGCTACAAAGAGAAATATTAGAATAATTATGAAATGATTTATAATTTGGTTAAGAATTTTTTTATG